>PVIU01004185.1:0-131148 GCA_004026605.1 Ondatra zibethicus
ACTGAATGGAAGAAGATCTTCACCAACCCCACATCAGACAAAGGTCTGATCTCCAAAATATATAAAGAACTCAAAAAACTAGACATTAAAATTCTAATTAACCCAATTCAAAGATGGGGTACAGAACTGAACAGAGAATTCTCAACAGAAGAATTTCAAATGGCCAAAAAATACTTAAAGACATGTTCAACTTCCTTAGCAATCAGGGAAATGCAAATCAAACAACTTTAAGATACCATCTTACACCTGTCAGGATGGCTAAAATCAAAAACACCAATGATAACCTATGCTGGAGAGGATGTGGACTAAGGGGAACACTCGTCCATTGCTGGTGGGAATGCAAACTTGTACAACCACTTTGGAAATCAGTGTGGCAGTTTCTCAGGAAATTGGGAATCAACCTACCTCAGGATCCAGCAATACCACTCTTGGGAATATACCCAAGAGATGCCAAATCATACTACAAAAGCATTTGTTCAACTATGTTCATAGCAGCATTATTTGTAGTAGCCAGAACCTGGAAACAACCTAAATATCCCTCAATGGAAGAATGGATAAAGAAAGTGTGGAATATACACATTAGGGTACTACTCAGCGGTAAAAAAAAACAATGACATCTTGAATTTTGCATGCAAATGGATGGAAGTAGAAAACACTATCCTGAGTGAGATAACCCAAACCCAAAAAGATGAATATGGTAGGTACTCACTCATTAGTGGACTCTAGCCATAAACAAAGGACATTAAGCCTATAGTTCACAAGCCTAGAGAAGACAAATAGCAAGGTGAACCCAAAGAAAAACATATATAGATCCTCCTGGAAATTGGAAGCAGACAAGATTGCCAGGCAAAAGTTGGGAGCCTGAGGGTAGGGGTAGGGGGTGGGGTAGGGTTGGGGGAAGGGGAGAGGGGGGAGAGAGAAGGGAGAAGGGAAGGACTGGGGAGAGTTTGGGGGAGTGGGAGAGTGGAGATGGAAGAAGGGTGGATACTGGAGCAGAGACTTGGCTCTAGAGGGGATCCACAGGGTGTCCACAGGGTTCTCCCCAGCTAGGTCCTTGGGCAGCAGAGGAGGGGGTGCCTGAACTGGCCTTGCCCCACTATCACACTGATGATTATCTTGAATATCACCATAGAATCTTCGTCCGGCCATGGATGAAGATAGAGACAGAGACACACATCAACATCAGAGCAATGGACTGAGCTCCCAAGTTCCAGTTGAAGAGCAGAAGGAGGGAGAAGATGAGCAAGGAAGTCAGGTCCGCGAGGGGTTGGTCCACCCACTGAGACAGTGTGCCTGATCTAATGGGAGACACCAAATCCAGCTGGGCCAGGACTGAACAAGCATGTGATCAAACCGGACTCTCTGAAGGTGGCTGCCAATGGAGGCAGACTGAGAAGTCATCGATAATGGCACTGGGACCTGTTACTACTGGATATATTGGCTTTTTGGGACCCTAGTCTATTTGGATGCACACCTTCCTAGGGCAAGATGGAGGGGGGAGAGCTTGGACTTCCCACAGGGCAGGGTACCCTGCCATCTCTTAAGGATGGAGGGGGAGGGAGGAGGGCGAGTGGGGGAGCAGGAGGAGAACAAGAGGAAGGGAGGAAGTGTAAATTTTTGAATGGAAAAATAAAAAAACATAAAGAGTATACAGAGTCATAAAATAAAGTTAATCCTTTAAAAAGGGGGTAAAGTCTTTAAAGAGACAGAGTATAGATAATCATAGATTAAAGTAAGTAAAAATAATAAGCCACATAAAAATGGAAAATTCACAGAGTCTAGATTCTGTATATTATTGTATTTTCTTTAAATTTTTTTGACTGTGAAGGAGCTAAGTACAGAGAGACAGTTCATTTGTATTTGCTGCTAAACTAATCCAGCATGTATATTATAATGGTATCTTGACTTCAGAATTTGGGTATAAGGATATGATGCTTTGGAAAAGAGGTTCTTCTTTTGTTTTCACAGCAGATGAGACCCTGTGGATTGCTTCTAGACCAAAATGTTATGATAGACCATGCCCTCCTGAAAGGTCACCATAAACACCCTCAAAAAATTACTTCACTCAACTGCTGACTGAGATTAAACCAGCACACAGGATATACCATGAAGGACCTGATTAACAGAGCCCCCATACTACAGGAAAAAGTTTGGAGAGAAATAACTATGTCCATATTCCCAAATATTGTTTATAAATCTTTGTTTACATTTAAAGGGGAATATGATATAGATATGAGTAATTTGCATTGGTATGAATCTTGCTTTATTGATATAAATTTAAGGTCAGTCTTGTTATATGTGTATTTCTGATCTTGATTAAGATATTGTGATTATATAGCTCATTTAAAAATATAATATATAATTAAAAATATAGGTGAATAGATAATCATCTATAATAGTCAAGTTTTTAGTCATGTTAGATTTTCTAGATGTGCATAGATATATTTCAGATAGGTATTCTTCATATCTTTCAAAGACTACAGAATATGGCATTTAAAATGTTTTAATAACTTTGGGCTTTTCATGACAATGAAACACGTCTGCCCCTGGCAGCACCAATCTACTTCAAGAGGAAGATGGGCATTGAAGAGGCTCCTTATGGAGTTGGTTAGCCATTTGGGCAAGAAACTGCTCTTGCCTGGACTGATGCATAAACTAGACATGCAGTACACACAGAGAGATGACTGCTGAACTTGCCTAAAGGTGAGATGGTCCTTTGGGGTTCCTGCTTCATGAAAGAGTCTGGGAGACACTGTGCAAGACACAGAAGAAAGTGACTGAAATGTCTTCAAAATTTCCTGCTTCATGAAAATGTCTGCTGGATGCTATGGGCATGTAGGCTGAAGATGGATGCCCCAACAGTACAGAAGAACTTTGGGTAACTGTCCAGGAAGTGAAATGTCTCTGTCATTTCTAGAGTTTTGCAAGTTGCTTACTTCTCATTTACTTAGGTAATATTATATCATTCTGGAGTTTTTGATGTAGTTGAAGGATAGATAGTTAAAGTTCTCCATTGTTATGATAAAAGATAAAATAGATCTAAATATTGTAAATGTAATTCTTGCTTGATAACTGTTTTGTTATATGTAATTTTACTATGTTAAAGTTAAAGCCTTCCTTTTTCTTTAAACAGAAAAGGTGAAATGGTATAGGAGGTCCTTCTATTTATGTGTTGCTTTCATTGGCTGAATAAAGAAACTGCCTTGGCCTTTTGATAGGGCAGAGCTTAGGTAGGTTGAGTAGACAGAACTGAATGCTGGAAAGAAGGGCAGAGAGGCAGGCGCCATGGATCTCCTGCCTAAGACAGACACTGGTTAGAATCTTGCCAGTAAGCCACAGTTACGTGGCGATATACATTAATGGAGATACATTATATACATTAATGTAAGAATTAGCCAATAAGAAGTTAGAGCTAATGGGCCAGGCAGTGTTTAAATGAATACAGTTTCTGTGTGATTATTGGAGGTATAAGATAGCCAAGTGGCCGGGATGAACAAAGGGCCCCCCGCCCTCCTCGTGCAACAGTTAGGAAGGAAGGAAGGAAAAAAGGAAAGAAACTCATTCTCTTGTAATTAACATGCTAATAAAACTATAACTATCATTTTATTTAGAAATTTTAATTAATACTAGAAAAAACTGAAAAACAAAAAAATCTGAGGTGATTTTTTTATTCAAAAACTATTAAGACTTTCAAGATAACATCCAAAACACATTAAGTCAATGTGTATGGAGTATGTGGCCCTGTTCACTCCACACTTGTATTCTAGTGAGCTTTGCCTTGAGCTCACACTGCATGGTGATTCTACAAGTAGGGCACATGGCAGGCCAGGAGTTAGAAATGCCAAGGGTAGCTTGGAATTCATAACAGGAAACAGGTCTGGTTTACATTAAAAATACAACTATGAAGGAAAAAAGAAAGTGATAGCCACTTGGTTTTCCAATACTAAACATGTGGCCAAAGATCACCTGCTGAGGCACCACCATGCTCCTGTCACCAAACTATCCAGGAAAATTTGCTTTTAGTGCCACTGAGAGTCCAGAAATTACAATGCATCTCCACTCCCTGTCTTTGATTATTCTAATACATATTTACATAGAATCAATTTCTTCCCCTAAGAGCTGCAAACAAAATCAGCAAAATAAAATGACTGTTCTCATGGAGCTTGAACTTTGAACAAATATGTAAATAAATCATGCATAATAACATGTTTTCTATTGAGAAATAGAAAAATGAAGTAAATGTGTTGATGATTAGATTGAGTGGGCCTTGATTAAAGAAGTTGTATTTAAGCAGAAATTTAAACCAAACAATTGGAGTGGGGTTTTCTTTTGAGGGAGGGTAAAATTTTCAACAGAAAAGTATTCCAGGCACATTCAAAACTTAATTTAAAAAAAAAAAAGTTAAAGAAAGGAACCAGTGAAATATGTTCAAACAAAATAAAAAAGATCAGTAGAATACCTAGCATATGATATAGAGAAAAATGTACAAAAATGGAACTGAAGGGGTGCAATGAACCTACATCATAACTGAACTTCTAGAAGCAATAAAATGTATGAATTTAATTCTGAAAGTGGTAAAATGCTTTAGGCAGAGGAACAACATGATATGATGTTTATTTTTAGAAGATATCTCTGATTGTTGTATAGAGAACATAAGGAGAGCAGCAATTTAAGGAACACGAGGACAATCCCGTCCCCATAAAAATGGCTGTAGCTTCAATCAAGGTAATGTGTACAACAAAAGTAGGATGCGCATGTTAGGGATATTCGACACAGGTAAAAAAAAAAGATAGGAAAACCTAGCCATAGTACCATATCTCCAACTCATGGATATTTTATTACCATAACCCCTGCACTGTGAGTAAATTTGATGATGCAAACATCCATACCTCAATCTGAATATCTGTAGTAAGGCATTGTGTTAACAGTTGTCACACACATGCATAAATAAAAGTAATTATTTTAAAAATAATAACCTATGTTTTCAAAAAAGACATAATATAGAAAAAGACATAGAAGAAAATGAATAGTAAAGGAAATATATCAACCAACTACAACGTATAGTCCCGATATTAATTCTAGTTGAAACAAATTTTGTAAGCAAATGAGTTGAAATAAGTGAACCATTAATTTCACTTCATTTTTTCTACTAGATTATGTTATGACTTGTATGGAATGCAATAATCTGATGTCTAAGAGTCTTTGGTTTTTCAGAAGTAATATGAATTTCAACATATTTATCAACATTGAGGGAAGTTTGGTTCATAAATCAATATACAATTTGAGTATAATTAAGTATATACTCTAACCTAAATGTGCAAATTTCCTCAGTGGCCAATAATTTTCCAAAACCATACATTTGGTGGAAAGTTTTTAAGCCAGTCATACTCTCAGGAAATCCAGTAGGAACTATCATATGAATTAATGTAGAAGTTATTTGCCAAAACCTAAAGAGACACGCTTTAATATTTATTCTATTTAGAAAAGAGCTTGTATCACATTCATTCATCCATATCTAACAAGAAAAAATACATCTTCATCTGTAGGCACATGGATAAAAGCCAGCAGACATGGCCTTCCTGCTAGAATAACTATTCATGTTACTATTCACGAATCAAGAAGATGCACTAGCCATAAGTCACTCTCACTATCAAGAGCCCTGCATGTACTCAAATTGCCTAATTTATTCTCTTTACCTGTAGGTATACAAGTGACTCACTTTATTTATTCACAACTTTATTATTTCTGACAATCAATATCAGTTACAGTTCTTTTTATTAGCTATATAATAAGTATTCAGAAATGTGAAGAAATCCAATTCCCTTTTCAGGAGGTTAGTATTCGTGGATGTCAGAGGACGCTGCATGCGAACATGCCCTCATCAATCCTAACAGCGCACCGAGGAAACATTTCTGCTCACCTTTTCCCTAGGAATCTAAGCAATCCATCTAGTTTGCTGAGAGCCAATCATTCTTCTCAGATGAAAGCAATTATGTAACGGAAGACTGCGACTGTGTGTTTGATTATTAGAAAGACAGAAGTGGGTATTTTGCAGAAAGCAATTATTAGTCAAAGTCTGAAACCCCATAATAAAAGCTATAGAAATACTTGATCCAGACATAAACACTACAGAACTGTACTATAGGTACCAATACTCAATTTTAAAGACAACTTTAACTCAATGAGCCGATAAGAGCTATTTAGTAATTTAAATAGTAAGTACAGAGTTAATTTTCTAATACTAGTCTTAATTATTGCATACTGAAAGTCAGAAAATATGTTCTGCCCAGTAAAGTCAGTACACATATTGTTTTATCTTTGGCTTTGCCTTAATCCACTGCTATTTCACCCAGCAATTGCAACTTCGCAGTTACTGGCCTGCTTCTCCAGCAGCCTGGTCTGGCAGGAATTCTGTTCCTGCAGGCACCAGCCCTGCTGCTGCCTCTAAAGGTAGCTTTAACTAAATCTCATCCATCTATTTATGAATAAGACTCGAGATTCAAAGGCTCAAATTATATCGGGGTATAAACCTGATAGCTCAGAGATGCTGGGTTGCAATTAGCTAAACTTCCCTACTTGCTGGCTTCTCCGATAAACCCATGCTTCCACTTTGCCTAACCAGCAAAAGCTGCACCCTACTATTTCCTGTGTCTCTCTGTCTCTCCTGGATGTCCTCTGATTCTCTATGATTATTTTTTATCAGTTAAACATAGCCTCCTGATCCAAGGTTAATTTTATTTAAAACGCAAATGCAAACTCAGGATTCACAGTGTAATCAATTATCCCCCAACACACACTCACACATAAGTTATATATAATAATTACATATAATATATTTAATAGTATTGTAGTCAATGATATCACAAAGATTAAATTGCCTCGACTAAGTTTTTGGAACAGAAAAAGAAGGCAGTACCAAAATGTAAAATATGTGTAACATTTTATTGAATACCTTCAAAGAAGTCACACTCAGATTATTCTATTGATTGTACTAAAGCATTAAATATAAACTGAAAAGGGACAAGTGTAAGAATATGATCCAAACAATGACCCATGGAGAACAGAGACTTGGAGACCTGAAAGGGGCTTCAGGAAAAAAGGCAGAGGCCTTTACCTCAGGTGTGCTTTGTTCCCTGTATTGTTCTTGGACGCGATTTCGTGCTTCCTATGACAAACACTTACATTCAATCGACATGTTTATTCTTGTTGGATGTCAGAACACTGCTATAGGACCCAATCTGGTCAGTGTACTGTGAACATGGATGTGGCTTTCTGTCTTGCTTTCGTGCCTTCTCACACACAATTTAGAAGACAAGCAGCTGTGTTTAAAGGGTCTGTCCTGAGAAAAGTTTTAGGGCCGAGCTGTTCTATCAATATTTACTATGTGCTTACTGACATTTATTTACATGGTCTTTCTGAATTCAAACAACTTGCTTATTTTTTGGTTACATTTGTGTGTAAACTTACACTGAAACTGAAGTAAAATCGTCTACATTAGATTGTAGTCCACCCCATTCTTACAGGTCCTCAGACCTCAGGTTTCGCAAACTCCGATCTACATAGGTCAACAAAGTCAGCAACTAGGAAGAGAGCTGACAAATGTTTCCAGCAATAAGCAAGATGTCAGAGTCTTGTTAATATTATATTTCACGGCTGTCATAAACACAAGGCCTTTTGATTTTAAATTCATGGAGTTTTATATCATCAGCCAGAATTCCATCGATGATTTATCACTGAATTACCAAGACAAAGCAGCTTTCTGTTTTTGTTTCTTTCACAAATGTCATGCCAGCTGAGGTGATGCTCTGCAAGCCTAAGAAAAACTCCAATGCCGAATACGGAAAGCAGCCAATGAAGAAAAGCAATCAATAGTTTTACCCAGCTATGATGCCCAAGAATGACAATGATGCCACGATGGGAAAGCTATCCCTCAAAGTGCGATAGTGGTCCATCTATCTGGAAAGTAACCGCTGTCTAAATGGACCTAAGGCCCACTCAACAGGAGGATATCATGCCTGGTACTATATAAACTTAGCTATTAGCCATAACCAGTGGGGTCATAAATCTTGGAATAGAACTTACTACTGCCACCTTCTTAAGCCACTGCATTCCTAACTGATCCTAAGTACGTATCCTTATACCCACACAAAGCTTTCACCCCCATCAATGAAGCTCTCTTTGCATCAGAGACCATTACAAAACATCGCAATGGTCAAAATGCATAGAACAACTGATCTTGGGGTACCCCCACCAACTAATACATCTACAACACCACTCCTACACCTTAGAAAACATTGGAGAGCATCACAGAGGAGTGGGAAGAAAATCTGTAACAGCCAGGGGACTAAGGGAAATCTGCCGAGACTGTGACAGGGAAGCTACACCCATGAAACCTTAAATATGGCTGCCTACGCAAGACTTGAACAATGACAACACAAATACCCATGCTAACATGGAAGGAGAAAATCTCATGGGGCCTCACCCCTAGATGAAAAGCTGCAGGCAATTAAAGTCTGCTCAGAGAAGAATAAGTCTTCCCCAGAGATGACCCTGCTAATTTGTTATCTAATACCAAGTATTCAGTCCTGAAAATAAATACATAGGTCACACTAAACATACTCAACAGGCTATACTTACATATATTCATGTGTGTATAGTTAGGATATGTATCTGTGTGCATGTATGTATAACAATAATATTTTTAAAAAGAGGCCATGAATTTGAGAAGGAATAAGGAGGTACATGGAAAGACTTAGAGAGAAGAGGGAGGATATGGAAAATATAAATAAATTATACATATTATATATATTATATTTTTATTGTTTGTTTTGTTGTTTTTTGAGATAGAGTTCCCAGTGTAGTCTTGGCTGTCCTGGAGCATGTTATGTAGATGAGGCTGGCCTCGAACTCTGAGATCTAACTGCCTCTGCCTCTAGAATGCTGGGAAAAAGCATACACAACTATGCCAACCTTCACATTTCAATTTTTAAATTGCAAATAAATATTTCAGTAATATGATAGTTTTTTATAACTGACTTGAAAATGTATTACAAAAAATATGGTATTAGGGGCTGGAGAAATAGCTCAATTGGTAACCTTATATAAATTGGTCGCTTATATAAACTATCATATCATCTGGAAATAGTGAAAGTTTGACTTCTTCCTTTCCATTTTGTATCTCCTTGATCTCCTTTGTTGTCTTATTATTTTGGCTAGAACTTCAAGTACTATATTGAATAGATATGGGTTTGTCTATCGTATTGCTTTTCTCAAAGAACCAACTCTTTGTTTCACTGATTATTTGTAATGTACTCTTTGTTTCTATTTTATTGATTTCAGCCCTCAGGTTGATTATTTCCTGTCATCTATTCCTCCTTGGTGAGTTTGTTCTAGAGCTCTCAGGTGTGCTGTTAAGTCACTAGTGTGGGCTTTCTCCAAATTCTTTATGTGGGCACTTAGTGCTATGGGCTTTCCTGTTAGCACTGCTTTCATAGTGTCCCATAAGTTTGGGTACCTTGTACCTTCATTTTCTTTGAATCTTAGGAACTCTTTAATTTCTTTCTTTATTTATTCCTTGACCCAGTGGTGATTTCACTTGAGTACTGTTCACATGAGATTGTAAATTTCTGTATTTTGTGTTGTTGTTGAATTCTAAGTTTAAACCAATGTGATCCGATAAGATACAGGGGCTATTCCAATTTTTTTTAGTCTGTTGACATTTGCTTTGTGACCAAGTATGTGGTCAGTTTTAGAGAAGGTTCCATGAGGTGCTGAGAAGAAGGTACATTCTTTTGTGTTTGGGTGAAATTTTCTATAGAAGTCTTAAGTCCGTTTGAGTCATAACTAGTTGTTGCAGGCTTCTTGCTGCTGCCTGTTGTGCAATCCCCATTTTGGGGAGGGGGCAGGGGATGAGAAGATGCAGAGGCAAGGACACAGACTCCGAGAGATTACTTACAGAAGCTCTTTATTGTAAAAAGATCAGGGTTTTTTATGGGGCTAGGGAAATTAAGCTGTTGCAGGAACATTTTTGGCTGATCATTTTAAAACTGGCAGTCTCTGCTGGTGTGTGGTGATTGGATAGGAGTACATGTCATTCATTACCATGCTTTTAGTCCACTGATAGGTTGTTTTCACCAATTTTGCTTATTCATTGTGAGTTTGTATGTGCTTGCTCTATTGCCCTGCCTCACATAACAGCTGTTAGTTCTCTTATTTCTCTGTTATGTTTCTGTCTGGCAGACCTGTTTGTTGGTGAGAGTGGGGTGTTTAAGTCTCCTACTATTAGTGTGTGGGGTTTGATGTGTGCTTTAAGCTTTAGTAATGTTTCTTTTACAAATGTGGGTGTCCTTTTTTGGTTTAAAGATTTCAATATAAAACTAAAAGCATTAAAATACTAAAGAAAACCTCTGAGAAATATACTTTATGTCACTGGGATTTTGAACAATTCAACAGCTAAGAAACAAATAATCCAATTTCAAAATGGGCAGAAAACCCAATTTCAAATGAAGGTATACAAAGAGCCAACAAATAAAATTTGTAAAAATTCTCACCATCTCTAAGTATTAGACTAATGTAAATCAAAAACACTGTGAAATATGACCTCATTCATGTTAGAATGCTTAGCCTCAAAAATACAAAGGTATAGGTGAAGATGCAAAAAAAGAGACCATTGCATACTGGGTAGGAATATAAATTACTATAGCTGGTATAGAAAACATAATAGATGTATTTAACTACCGCATGACCCAACAATCACACAATCAGGATCAACAAATAATAAATTAGCATGTTCCAGAAATATTTGTACTCCCATGTTTATTGTAGCAGTATTCACAGAGTTTATATATGGAACTATATATGGAATCCACTATCAACAAATGACTGGATAATAAAAAATAGACGTTGGAATATTACTTAACCACAAAAAAAGAAATCTGGTAGTTTGCAATATTCTATATGAACCAGAGCAACAACAAGTAAAACAAACACTGCATAACCTCAGTCATCTGTATAATATAGAAAGTTGATACAAGTAGACAATGATTTCAAGAGGTGTTTGAGGAGTGAGGGTCAAGGAGATGTGGTCATGGATACATGTGCAGTTACATATGAGGAATATGTCCAAGAACTCTTTGGTAAAGCACAGTGATGGCAGTAAATGATGACATTCATGGAAAATGCTGAGATTAGTAGTGCTATCACCACTACAGTGATAACTATAAAGTATTGTATTTGCTAACTAACCAGAGTCACCATTCTATGTCATGTATACACTTATAAAAATACTATTATTGGTGTCAGCTTACATGTCCATTAAAATAAATAATAAACTGTAAGGAAAAAGAAGAGGCTTATAAAGTGATAAATACTGAAATTTTCTAGAGATGTTAAATGTTGAGACTGGTCATGTGTGGGTTTTGACATTAAAAGCAGTTGTGGGTATTTCAAAGTTTATGTCTTTCCCTACAACTGCCATTTCAAACTATCCCATCTTCGTGTTCCCTGCTGACAGTACAGGATTAGAAGGCATGTTATACAGGACTTGCAAATGCCAGCAATATCTGTAAAGGTCATTGTACTTCTAAAAGGTACAGTGAGAAGACCTATGTTCATTCTGCTAGAACTTCATTGTACATTTAACTTCTAAACTGAAATACACTTCCAATAACGGCTGGATATTCATCAAACACACAGCTTTATAACATAATGGACCCTGCTACCAAGCTTTAGCCTCTGTGTATAGAAAGGGCTCTGATGTAGGCTTTAGTCAGCAGCCACAAGGATGCTTTCTCACTCCACAACTCATAATGTCTGCTCTCAATATTAACTTCAGTGACCCCTGGAAGTTCCTGATATTCTTTCAGAGAACCCTGAAGATCAAAACTAGTTCCATGGTAATATTACATTGTTATTTACCTATTTTCTCATCCTCTTAGGTACACTTAACTATTCTACATTATTGTCACTTTTCAGTTTCAACTCATAAAACAATGTGTATCAATATATAAAAATTAATTCAAGTTATTTGGAGTCATCAATAGTATTAAGAGTTTCTTAAAATAATTGAGAATTTCCTAAAAAAGCAAATTAACAGAGAAAATGAAAAATAAACATTACTATGTATATTAGAAACATTTTTGTAAATACCATACACATAAAATAATAAACAATCATCATATTTAATTGATAGGCCTAAGGGGTCCAAAATTATTCATCAGACATGCAAGCAAAAGCAAAAAGCCAAATTCACTGACATGCAAATTCCTTCTCTTGGGACCAAGAATTCTTACAACATGGACATGGTCTCTGTCACTTTAAGCTTCTCTGATATGAATCGTATTGGTAGAAAAGATATATTGTGCATGTGTCCCACAAAAGAGTCCTATTCTTTTACTCTCTTGATCCTTAGACATCTTGAAACTCAATACAAGGACACTTTTCCCAATAGAAAAACTACTCAACCTTAAGAGTGAGGTAGCCCAGATCCAGAAAGACAAACATGGTGCACACTCATTCCTAAGTGGATATTCGCTGTAAGGACAACCCGGCTACAATCCACAGGCCCAGGAAGCTGGGTAACCAGGAGGCCCAAAGAGGGAAGCATGAAGATTTCCACGGGAAGGGGAAACAGACGAGATCTCCTGGGTAAGTGGGGGATGCTGATGGAAATGAAAGGGACTGGGTTGGGCAGGTTGCTGGTAGTTTGGAGGGG
The DNA here is from genome assembly GCA_004026605.1 of Ondatra zibethicus. Lineage (NCBI taxonomy): Eukaryota > Metazoa > Chordata > Mammalia > Rodentia > Cricetidae > Ondatra > Ondatra zibethicus. The sequence continues at coordinate 12,713 of PVIU01004185.1, forward strand.
AGAGCAATGAAAGTGGTGGCATTTCAGGGTTAGAGAGAAAACTGGTGCCTAAGGGACTCTCCAGAATCCACAAGGATGACCCCAACTAAGACTCCTAGCAATAATGGAGAGGGTGTCTGAACTGGCCATCAGATTGGTGACTACCCTAGTTGTCATCAGAGAGCCTTCATCCAGTAACTAATGGAAGCAGATGCAAAGAAATATTGGGCTGACCTCCAGGAGTTCTGCAGAAGAGAGGGAGGAGTGCACAAGCCGGCGGCGGGGGGGGGGGTCAAGGTCATGATAGGAATAACCCAGAGAGACAGCTGACCCAAGCTCCTGGGAGCTCATGGGCTCTGGACCCACAGCTAGGGAATCAGCATGGAACCAACCTAGGCCTTCTGAATATGTGTAACAGTTATGTAGCTTGGTCTGTTTGTGGGGCTCCTAGCAGTGGGACCAGGACCTGTCCCACTTGAGCTAGCTTTTGGGAACAGAGTCCCTATGCTGGGTTGCCACATCCAGCCTTAATTCAGGGGGAGGGGCTTAGTTCTGTCTCAATTTGATGTGCCTGGTTTTGTTGATACCCTTTCTGAATGGAGAGGGAGGAGGAGTGGAAGTAGTGGGGGTGGAAGGCTGATGGGAGAGGAGGGAGGGGAAGCTGCAGTTGGGATGTAAAATAGATGAAAAAATAATTTATTAAAAAGAAGACAAAAATCTTTCACTGTCCTTCCCAACTGTAATGCAAATTGACAATTACAATAAACAAATTTCTGAAGAATAAGACTCCTAGATGAAAATACATTTGCTTAATAGTATCAAGGAAATTATACACTTTGGTGTTGTTACTATTACAACTTGAAAGTCCTCATAGTATGTTTCTCTTGGAAAATTACATGAAAAAAAATTAAGTAAATAAATACAAAGCTAGTTTTCTTTAAGGGGAAAAAAGTGGTTCCTAGAACTTGTACTCCAGATCTCCAGGACACTAGCCTCCAAGTTTCAAATCAAATAATGCTGGAGTTGAGGTCCTGCTCACAACATCATGTGAAGGCTAAGCATTTAATAAGGTATTTTCATGAACTTAGAGTTTTAAGTACATGTGTGCACCCACGGCCCTGGTGACTAGTGGACACAAGCTTGTCTGAGGAGTCACAGGAAGCCAGCAAGAACACACAGACAAACAGGCAGCATCCGAGCCTGATTGCTCACAGCCCAGTGCTTATGGTGGACACAACATTCTTGCAAAGTGCCTGCTATTGCCAGGCAGTGGTAGGGCACATCTTTAATCCCAGCACTCAGAAGGCAGAGGCAGGAGGATTTCTGAGAGTTCGAGGCCAGCCTGATCTACAAGAGCTAGTTCCAGGACTGGACCCAAAAAAGCTACACAGGGAAACCGTGTCTCAAAAAAGTCAAAGGAAAAAAAAGAAAAGTGTTTGCAATCACTAACCAAAAATCTTTTAAAGATAGAATTCATAGCTAGATTTGCATTTTTAATATTTCAAGAATGAGCATTCATTTCTTTAAATCACATTCTTGTATATATAAATGCCAAGCTTGTAATATCTTAAATGTGGAGTCTTAGCACCTTATGAAGCATAATCCTGTCTGAAGTCTCGTAGATTAATGAAGGCAAATGCGGAAATGTATAGCATCTTGAAACAGATGTGCCATCAAATGTAATCATGCTAATTAGATATTAGGCCTCTATTCAGCCAATACCATTAATATAAGATAACTGAATAAAATGTACAACTACTCACACCTTATTTATAATTTAAGCATAATCTAGCCTTTTCAGATATCCACAATAGTTATATTTTACTAGACACTGAAATAATTTCCATTCTCCCCAAAAGAATATTTTGTATAAATTATTTACAAATGTGAATCTATATAAGAATTCTAGTGACAGTGTCTTAATGCTCATCATTTCCTTTTTTTTTTTTTTTTTTGAGACAATGTTTCTCTTAAAGAGTTTTTCCCACATCAAAACAGGTAAATGTGGCTTGTGTGGAAGAGATGACATTGCATGTCCTCCAGGTTGGCCCAGAGGGCAGCATTGGCAATAATGACCCATCTGTTCACTCCTGGCAGGGAGCAAACTTCTAATGAAGACAGATGTGGGTCACCCTGGGCACACAGGCTGCAGAGTGTTAATGATCCACCTAGCGGCCGCTGCTTACCTCTCCTGACTGATGGATCACCTGAAAGGTTCAGTTGGAAAAGCAAAGATGACTCTTGCGGTATTCATTCATCTTCCCAAGACACTGTTCTCATTTCCCTTACACACCTAGTGCTAGGACTTGTCTTTCAGGCCTGAAAATTCCTACTACTTCAGACTATACCCACTCCTCTCTGACGGACTTGATAGCACTTCTGAGGACTTACTCCCTCCTACATTTCTCCACTGACTGACTCATGAGTCACCAACTCCACATTATGATAGAGCGACATATATTTGTAAAACACAACAGGCAATATTTGTCCATCATAAAACTATTTATAGTTACATATAATTTTATTGTCAACACAAATCTTTCCAAATGCTGCTTTTAAAATATTATTGAATATCTCTAGATTCTTTAAAATTGTTTCACTCTATTCAGAAACAATGTTCACTTATTGAGAACAACTAATGAGATACAGGTCAGTGTCTATGAAACACATAGATGATCATTTTACTTTGTAAAATTTGTTGTAGATAAGAATTCAAGAGTCAATTGCTTTTAAAATAAAGTTTTTATCACATTATACTTAAGCTACATTGAAATGATTCTATAAAAAGTGACAACCTATAAGACTTCAAGATATAATCTAAAGTTAAAACATATAACTGTTTTTAAATGCACATTTCATGTATAAATAAATTTAAGAGAAATAGCATCAATGAGTAACAATTTTAATCAAGTTTGAAGTCACTACAATAGCTCATAAGCTACATTTTTACAAACTTTACTTTCTATCCACTTTTAAGACAACTGCTGTTGCTTCAGTCACTGGGGTAATTTATTCTTATATTGGCTAAGTAGAGTAAGTTCAAGTTCAACACTTGAACTCACTGAAATTATCTGGCAACCCATGACAGTCACAAGTCATGTGAACATAGACCATACATACACACACACATACACACACATATAAAATCAGTGTGCTACTCCAATAATTATCCATTGTTTTCCAAAGACTGTATTGTTTATATGTTATGAGTTTTTGCCTGCTTATGTTTGTATGCACTGCATGCATGCCTAGTGCCCACAGAGGCCAGAAGAGTCCATCACACTCCCTAGAACTGAAGTTACAGTTATGACCCTCCATGTAGGGATCCTGGGCAGCAAACCTTGGTCTTCTGAGAGAACAGCAACTGCTCTTAATCATAGAACCATCTCTCTAGCCCCATCCCTTAGTCACCTTAACACCTTAGGTTAATAAATCTACCTTTCCCAATAAAAAACCTAAGTGTGAATTTTTTAAAGTGAAAGAAAATGGACTACTTATCATAGGACCATATCAAGTTCAAAATATATTTCTAGCTATAGTATCAAAAATGTGAAGTGAATGGTTTTATTTATATAAAGGATACATGGCAGCTTCAGACACCCAGGGCATTATCAAGAGAAAAGCAGGCAAGGATTTTTTTCAAATAGTAATAATTAATATTCCTATGCCTTTTTATAGTGGTATATTATTTGTTTTAATAAATAAAGCTTGTCTGAAGATCAGAGAACAAAGAAACCATACTAGTCAGTCATACAGGCCAGGGAATGGTAGCATACACCTTTAATCCCAGGACTCAGGAGACAGAGGCGGACAGATCTCTGTGAGTTCAAGGCCACCCTAGGCCACACAAAATTGAATCTGTCTAAAAGGAAAAATAGAACTTATACAAAGGTGATCCCAGCACTTGGGATCACACGCCTTTAATCCCAGAACTAGGGAGGTGAAGACAGGAGTGACATGGCTGGGTGGAGAGAGAAATATAAAGGAAAAGAGACAGAAACTCAGTAGAGTGTGGAGTCTGAGGATTTGTGGGGAAAGGATCTCATCCATTTTCTGTCTGAGGTAGATAGAGGTAAGAGTCAGTGGCTGGCTGCTTTGCTTTTCTGATCTTCAGGTTGAAACTCAATACAGATACTGGGTTTTTATTACTCATGCTACAATTTTATTTTGATTTTTTGAGAATTTCATACCTAAATACACTGTATGTATATCATTTCTATCCAGCCCCTTCCACTTTTCATCTTCACCACCACCCCTCTCCATTACTTTTTCTATAGTTACTAGTTGCATACCTATGTAAACACATACAAAATTGACTGAGTCCCATCAGGGTTGCCCAAAGGTACATGTGTTTATGGCTGACCACTTAGAATTGGGAAACCTCTCAGGGGACTTATCCCTAGATAAAATGAATTCTTTCTCTCTCTACAGCAACTGAGCACATGTGGTTCTTTATCTTGGGGTGGGGCCTAGTGAAACTGTCCATCCACACTGGTACGTAAGCTGATGTGGTCACTATGCAGGTCTTGTGTGGGAAACCATACAGTTCGTATTTCATGGCCACAACTTTTCTGTCATGTCTAGAAGACACTATTTCACCGCAATCATCTCATTCCTATGGGCTTTAGAATCTTTCCACTCCACTTCCTGCAATATGCCTTGAGCCTTTAGCTAAATAGGTTGCATTGTAGACGAATCTACTGGGGCTGTGCCCCATATGGTCACTTATTCTGTACTTTTGACCGGCTGTGGATCTCTGTATTAACTTCTGTCTGCTACAAAAAGAAACTACTCAGGTGAGGGGTGAGAGTGTCATTTATCTATGGGTATAAGGATGAGTACTTATAATAGAAACTATATTGATTTAAGAAAACAGTATTGTAGGTTCTCCTCTAAATCTATAAATTCTCTACCAACAGAATCTTCATTAGGCTTACAGTACCATGTTGACAGAGGCTGATTGTTCATTCCCCGCTGCCCAGACCCAAAATAATCACAAAGAAACTGTATTAATTACAACATTGCTTGGCCAATCACTTGTATATTGCTAGCTAGTTCGTATATCTTACATTAACCCATTTCTATTCATCTATGTATCACCACAATGCTGTGGCTTACCAAGTAAGGTGCCAGGCATCTTTCTCCTTTGGCAGCTGCATGGTGTCTCTCTGACCCCACCTTCTTTCTCCCAGCATTCAGTTTAGTTTTCCTGCCTAGTTCTATTCTGCCTTTCTGTAGGCCAAAGCAGCTTCCTTATTAACCAATGATAATAAAACATATTCACAGCATACAGAGGAAAATCCCATATTATCTCCCCCTTTTCTTAATTCTTAAATAAAAATTCTGTAGGTGGAGGCTGCTTGTTCGTACCCAGCTGCCCATACCCGAAACAATCACACTGAAACCATATTAATTAAAACACTGCTTGACCTATTAGCTTATGCATATTTCTAGCGAGCTCTTATATCTTAAATTAACCCATGTCTATTATCTGTGAATCACCACAAAGTTGTGGCCTACTGGCAAGGTTCTGGCGGGCATCTTTCTCCTTCAGCAGCTACATGTCATCTCCCTGACTCTGCCTAATCTCTCTATGTATCTCTTCCAGCCTAGCTATATTCTGCCCTTCCATAGGTCCAAAGATGTTTCTTTATTGACCAATGGTATTCACAGCATACTGAGGGAAATCCCACATCATCTCCCCTTTTCTGTCTAAATAAAAAAGGTTTTAACTTTAACATAGTAAAATTACATATAATAAAACAGGTGTCAAGCAAGAATTGCAGTTATAATATTTATATCTACTTTATCTTTTATCATAACTAAGGAAAACTATAATTATAACTATCTATTCTTCAACTCCATCAAAGATCCCAGAAGGATATAATATTACCTAAGTTAACAGGAAGTACATCATAATCAAGTTCCAAAACTCAAGAATTGACAGAGACATCTCGCTACCTGGACAGTCATACAATGTTCTTCTCTAACATTGAAGCATCCATATTCAGCCTATATGTTCATAGTATCTGGCAGACCTTTTTATGAAGCAGGAAATTTCAAAGACTGTTCTGCCTATATTGGCAGCTGTCAGTCATTTTGTCCTGCAGAATGTCTGGCAGATTGTTTCATGAAGCAGCAACCCTGAAGGACTGTCTCACCTTTTTATTTTTAAGACAGGGAGTATTTTTATTTAAAACCCATCAGTGAAATGGACAGCTTGGGTCTATGACAAATTCTTCATATCTTAAAGCATAAGTCAGTAATTGTATAAAATCACACATTGCCACATGCAAATTAGCTGATCAGACCACATTCCTTCTTTCTCACACTCTCCTTCAGCAGAATCCACACCAACTTCCTCATAATCCTTCTCTAGGGCAGCCATATCTTCACAGGCCTCAGAGAACTCCCCTTCCTCCAATCCCTCACCCACATACCAGTGCACAAAGGCATGCTTGGCATACATCAGATCAAACTTGTGATCTAGGCGAGCTCAGGCCTCAGCCATGGCTGTGGTGTTGCTCAGCATGCACACAGCTCTCTGAACCTTGGTCAGGTCTCCACCAAGTACCACAGTGGGAGGTTGGTAATTAATGCCAACCTTGAAGCCAGTGGGGCACCAGTCCACAAACTGGATATTACGCTTGGTTTTGATGGTGGCAATGGCATCTTCAGGAACCACATCACCATGGTACAGCCGGCAGCAAGCCATGTATTTACTATGGCGAGGGTCACATTTCACCATCTGGTTGACTGGCTCAAAGCAGGCATTGGTGATCTCTGCTACAGAAAGCTGCTCATGGTAGGCTTTCTCAGCAGAGATGACAGAGGCAGGCATATGTGGCCACAGGGAAGTGGATGCGAGGGTAGGGCACCAAGATGGTCTGGAATTCTGTCAAGTCAACATTTAGGGCTCCATCAAATCTGAGTGAAGCAGAGATGGAAGACACAATCTGACCTATCAACCTACTTAGGTTAGTGTAAGTGGGGCACTCAATATCAAGGTTTTTACAACAGATGTCATAGATGCCCTCATTGTCTACTATGAAGGCATAATCAGTTGCTCCAGGGTGGTGAGGTTAGTGAGGATGGAATTGTAGGGCTCAACCACAGCAATGAAAACCTGGGGGATAGGTAGATGGAGAGAACTCCAGCTTGAACTTCTTTCTGTAACCAACAGAGAGCCATCAGCAGGGAAGTGAACCCAGAGCCAGTTCACCTGCCAAAGCTGTGGAAAACCAAGAAGCCCTAAAGGCCTGTGCAATGGTCATCCAGTTTGTGAATTCTGTCCAAGACAAGGTCAATGATCTCCTTGCTAATGGTGTAGTGGGCACAGGTGTAGTTATTGGCATCTTCATTGCCTGTGATGAGCTGCTCAGGGTGGAATGGTATAGGAGTTTCTTCTATTTGTGTGTTGCTTTCATTGGGTAATGAATAAAGAAACTTCCTTGGCCTAGTTGATAGGACAGAACTTAAGTAGGCGGAGCAGACAGAACTGAATGCTAAGAAGGGCAGAGTGGCAGATGCCATGGATCTCCTGCCTGAGACAGACGCTGGTTAGAATCTTGCTGGTAAGCCACAGTCATGTGGCAATACACAGATTAATAGAAATGGATTAAATTAAGATGTAAGAATTAGCCAATAAGAAGTTAGAGCTAATGGGCCAGGCAATGTTTAAATGAATGCAGTTTCTATGTGATTATTTCGGGTATAAGCTAGCCAGGCGGCCGGGAGGGAACAAGGGACCCTCTCCTCCATGTAACAGTGGAAGAGCTGGCAGTAGGTACCAATGCAAACTTCATCAATAACTGTGGGTTCCAGGTCTATGAACACTGCACAGGGCACATGCTTGGCAGCGCCTGTCTCACTGAAGAAGGTGTTGGAGTCATCTCCTCCTCCAATGGTCTTGTCACTTGGATGCCATGTTCCAGGCAGTAGAGTTCCCAGCAGGCATTGCCGATCTGGACATCACATCACCATAGTACAGCAAGCCATGTATTTACCATGGCGAGGCCAATGTGGATGGAGATGCACTCACTCATGGTTGCTGCTTCGTGGCTTCCCCGAGGATGGTGGAGGTAAGGAGGAGGTATTGCTTCTTACAGCACAACTCTTAGGCCCTGTCTCACCTTCTTTAGGCAAGTTCAGCAGTCATTTTTCTGTGAGTCCTGCATGTCCAGTTCATACAGCATAGCATCAAGCATTTTAAGCAAGAGCAGTTTCTTGTCCAAATGCCTAACAAACTGCATAAAAAGCCTCTTCAGTGCCCATCATCCTCTTGAAGCAGATTGGTGCTGCCAGGAACAGATGTGTGTCAATGTCATGAAAAGTCCTAGGTTCTTAAAAGACTTTAAATGTCATATTCTGTTAATCTTTGAAAGGTTTGAAAAATTGTTTACCTTATATAGATAAGTAAGTAAGTATAAATACAGATGCAACTGTAATTTAAAGGAAGTTACAAAATACATAGCTGCAAGCTCTTTTTGCTGGGCAAATTTTATAAAGGAACTAAAATTAACAACTAGTATTTGCTCAGATGAATACATGACAAATTACCACATCTTCCCAAGTAATTTTTAAACATTTGTTTTAATGAAAAGTAGAGATGAATGCTATGCCAGTAAAGAGCCAAAGCTTTGGCACCACCTAGTGAAATTTTACTCAGATTTTTAAAAATATTTTTCATTTGTTGAAAATTTCATATATGTATTATACTGTTTTGTATCACTCCAACTCCTCTAGTATTCCCCCACACTCTTTCTCATTCATGGCCTCTTATTCTTTATTTTTGTTACATACATACATACATACACATTTATAAACACAACCTTCTGGGTTCATTTAGTGTTGCTAATATGTATATGTGTTAGGGATGACTTCTTGGGACAGATCACCTATCAAAGGGCTCATTCCTGGAACAAACTGATTCTCCCTCTCTCCAGTCATCCACTATCTGTAGCTCTTCATCTGGAGGGCTCTCTGATATTTCCCCTAACTACACTGGCATGTCAATTGGCGGTATCACTTCTCAGGTCTTGATTAGCAACCACAGCTTCCCTGTCATATATAGAAGAGTCAATCATTCAGCAGATGCCCTGGTCCACCGACTCTTAGAATATATCTTCCCTTTTCCCCTCCTTGAATGCAGCGGTTGTGTGGTAAATGTATCAAGTGGCATTGAGCACCACATCTCTGTCTGTTACAATAAGAGGCTGTTTTGATGAAGGGTGGGAGCTACACTTACCTATGGCTACAAAGGTAAGTATTTAGAACACAGAAACTAAGCTAGTTTAGGGAAGTGGAAGTTTTCGGTACTCCTCTAGGGTCACTGACCTCACCATGGGTACTAGGTTATGTTTACCATGTCAGACATGAATGTCCTTTGCTAGGTGAGCCTGAGGTCCAACTAGATGGCTGTTGGTTACTCTCAGTGTACAAGAGCTACTACTGCATCATCCAGAATATACTTTCTTCTCAGCAGGCCATGTAACTTCTCCAAAATTGATCACAGATTAAGACACAAAGCCAGTCTCAACATATTGCCAAAAATCTGAAATAACACCTCCATCTTATCTGACTACCATGGATTAAAGTTAGATATCAAAAACAATGGGAATGGCATGAAGTTTACCAACTCATAGAAGCTGAACAACTCACTACTAAATGAAAATTGGGTCAAGACAAAAAAAAAAAAAAGAATCCCAGTGCTGCATGCAATAAGATCAACAATAAGCAAACAGAACCCCATTAAACTGAAAGTTTCTATACAGCAAAGGCTACTGTTACCCAAATGAAAAGGCAGCCTACAGAAGAGTAAAAATAATTACAAGCTATACAATTGACAGAGGGTTAGAATGTAGAATATTCAAAGAACTCAAACAACAAACATCACGAAAACAAACAACCCAATTAAAAATTGGGTCATAGATCTAAACAGGAAGTTCCCAAAAGAATGTTCAATAACCTTAACCAGGGCTAGAGAGATGGCTCAGTGGTTAAGAGCTCTGCCTGTTCTTCCAAAGGTCCTGAGTTCAATTCCCAGCAACCACATGGTGGCTCATAACCATCTGTAATGGGATTTGGTGCCCTCTTCTGGCCTGCAGGCATACATGCAGGCAGACTACTGTATACATAATAAATTAAATTAAAAAAATAACCTTAACCATCATGAAAATACAAATGAAGCTACTTTGAGGTTTCATCTTACCCCAGTCAGAATGGCTATGACATAAAAACAAACGACAGTAAAAGTTGGCCTGAATATGGAGAAATAGAAAACACTTATTCATTAATAATAGGAGTTCAAACTGGGCAGGCACTATGAAAATCAAGTTCCTCAAAAATCTAGAAATAAATACACCATATGATCTAGCTATACCACTCTTGGGCATATATCCTACTAAAGAGATACTGATCGTCCATGTTCATTTGCTGCTTTATTTACAATAGCCAGGAAATGGCAACAGGCTAAATATCTATCAACAAATGAAGGTAATTAAAATGTGGTACATTTACATAATGAAATATTATTCAGCTGTTAAGAAAAATGAAATTATTACATTTGTAGGTAAATAGATAGACCAGGAAACCATCTTTCTAAGTGATAACCCAGACCCAGGAAAATAAATGTCAGAAGTTTTCTCTCATTTGTGGACATTAGCTTTAAATCCTTAGACATCTGTGTTTCATTTACAATCTCCACAAAGGTCAGTAAAATGGTAATGGACCCTGTGGAGGTGCACAAGAAAGGGAGGAAAAATAGAGCACAGTGGTATAAAGGACTGAAGGGAAACAATGGGACTGGGACAGGAGGGGTTAAATGAGGTGGGGTGGAGGGTCAGGGTAATTGAGGAAATGTGAGAAGTGGTAACTAACACTAAAAACCTGCAATATTTATATGAAAAACAATTACTGTAGATGCTTCCTAAAAGAAAAAAACATGCAAATATTTAAAAATTTAAACAGAATTACCTATGACAGGGTAAAAACATCCCTCCTAGACACTCCCACTAACAAATAAAAAAAATGCAATGTCAGAAATGGGTTACTTCTATGGGAGCTGTGCCAGTAAGTGCCCACAGACTTCAAATATTAGAGGTGACTGATATTTCTTTTGGTTATCTTCCAGAACTTGACAGTAATACCCATTGATAAAGACGTCATATACTTGCAGTATAAAACATGGCAGATCATAGATATTGACTTAGAAGCTTCATCCCTACTGGCTAGCTTCCATGATGATAGAAGGCATTATGCAGGCTACTGGAGCATAAAAGTGACTGTAAGTCTTACCCTGCTGTGAACCCTGCAAGCTACAGTAACAGGTAGTGATATTTCAGTTGTATTTTAATAAATAAAGTTTGCCTGAAAGTCAAAATGCAAAGCAGCCATGCTAGTCAGCCATACAAGTCAGGCAGTGGCTGCATACATCTTTAATCCCAGCAGCCACACTATAGAGGCTGAGCAGTGGTGGTCACACCATTAATTCCAGCACTAGAGAGGAACATAAGGTGGGAAGAGACAGGAACTCACTCTCTTTCAGTCTGAAGATTTCTTGGAGGTAAGAGCTCTCTAGTGGCTTGGCTGCTTTGCTTTTCTGATCTTCAGGTTGAACCCCAATATCTGTTTCTGTGATTTTACTATTCGTGATACAGTAATGACCTGCCTAGCAAGATATGCTCACTTGTGCAATAGTAGCCCAAATGTCCCAGAAATAGCTAAACACTTTTGTTTGGATTTAAGGGCCATTTGGTAAGATGAAACCCATACTGGTATAATTATTGGGGCGAAGAACTAAACATGGGAAAGGCCCAAGAGAGAGCCTACTCTGATTGCTCTGCTAAATAGACATTTTATTAAACTGACTCATAATGACTTCTTGTTATACCCATAGACAAATCCCATGTACTGTATTGACTAACACTATGTCACACGGAATAGAGCTTCTTACTTATAGAGTTGGGTAGCTGTGACTCATTATATGTCCAAACTAAGTGTTCTTTGGCATTTTATTTTAAAAACCTTTAATTATTCAACCATTCTTCTTTTTCATGTATATTCTTATTTTCATGTATATGTGTGTAATGTGCATATATGTGTACATGAATAGTCACGTGTGTGGCCACACATGTGTACAGGTACACATGAATATGAAGGGCCAAGGGTGAGGCCAGAAAATTTCATCAATTGTTTTTCCATGTCATTCTTTGAGGCAAGGTGTCTCAAACCAGGCCCACCCAACATTTACATGCGTTCTGGGATGAGAACTCTGATTAAAGCAAGCACTTTAACCAGTGAGCCATCTCTCCAGATCTCTGGCTCTTTAGAATACCCACATCTACAGAAGATGGATTGGAAAGATTACAAGAGTTAAAGGTTAGAGAGGATCAGGACCAAACAGCACACTCATGAACTCACAGCAAACAAGGTCTCCTGCAGAAGGCCTGCATAGGATCAAGCTAGTCAGTAGTCTGGAATGAAGGGAAGAAGGACTTACAAGTTCCTACCCTGACTGAAGAGCTATTAATAATTTATGATTTATAAGGGAAGAAGAATCATTTTTCTTCAAGGGTAGCCTGGTAGGTCAACTACACTCCAGTGAATGGCTTCACAGCTGTGAGTATGGAGTCAACATAAATCAGACTCAGTGCTTCCATTTTTTAGAGAAAGAGAGAACACAAAGATGGGAAGGACTGAGGCTGAGGCAGTGGGAACTGATCTAGGAGGAGTTAGAAGAGTTGGGAACAAATGTGACCAAAATACACTATATCAAATTCCCAACAAATTAATAAATATAATATTAAAATAGAATATCCGAATCTTCTGCCAACCACTTCCTAGACACAATGAAATTCTATTATTACTATTAATTATATTCTATAATTTTCCATAGGCAGCATATAATAGTGATGTACAATAGGATATTTATGAGATACTATTTTGCCATATGTCTTATAATTATTGTAAATGAAAAAGAATGTAAGAGGAAATCAAATCTGTAGATAAGAAAGGCCTGTTAAATTAAAAACTGTCTTCCTAAATGTGAACTAAAAAGACACAAAAATCTTCACACAAAATGATATTTTATTAAAAATGTATGCTCCTAACCAATATAAAATGACATTAAAACATGAGGAAATCATGCTTTTATAAGGTAAATATCATTGAAGTCCTTACCATGTTCTATGATAAATACTAAGGGCATAATGCTGAACAATGCATGGTCCCAAACTCAAGAAATATGATTAAGAGAAATGACCCACAAATATTAATATGCAAATAAACAAAATATATTACATTGTTATTGATTACAATACTTCATACTATTATTTTACCTATTTCACAATTATTTAAATCACTTGAGGCCATAGTGATGTCAACAGCATAGTAAGCAATATAATAATACAAACAACCTTTATTTTAAGTTGAAAGTCATCTATTATAAACTTTTCTCATTTAATAAAATGTAGCATTATACTCAAGGTTTTTTTAATGCAATAGCAATTTTTTCTAAAAATCTTGAGGACTGAGGTTGAGGCAAAATGAGAGAATATTTGCCTGACATGACATGACCTTAGATTGTATCTTCAATATGGTCATAAAATGCAAAATAAAATAATTTTCTGACATTAATATGTATTTTAGTGACAAAATATTCCAACGTGAGTTCTATTGATAAATAAAACATTAACAGAAGTCAAAAGCTTTTCTCACCCATTTCTGAGTATATTGTTAAGCGATACTATAAAGTTGTGATACAGCCATTAGATCCTTCTAGGCAAAATTAATACTTTTATCAGTTTTTTAAATATTTATTTTATTAAACAAATACATTATTTCATGATTATATTTTTTCTAATATTATATTATGTCTTATTTTAGGTAAACATTTCATTGTTAGTTAATGTCTAACCAAATAGCAACATAATCTGTTGGGGTAGGTTGCTTGTTTGTTTCCTGGCCACCTAGACTCCTGAAATAATCACACAGAAACTATATTAAAGTCACTCCTTGGTCAATTACTTAGCGTTTTGCTAGGTAGCCCTCAAATCTTAAATTAACCCATTTCTATTAATCTGTGTATTGCCACATGGCTGTGGCTTACCGGCAAGGTTCTGGTGGGCTCTGGTGGAGGTGTCTGTCACCTTTGGATGGTTACATGACTTCTCCCTGACTCTGCCTATTCTCTCTCTATATATATATATCTTTTCCAGCCTGGCTACATACTGTTAAGCCACTGGCTGAAAGCAGCTTCTTTATTCATTAACCAATAAATGGAGCACATACAGAAGGACATCCCACACCATTTCCCCTTTTCTGTTTAAATAAAAAGGAAGGTTTTAACTTTAACATAGCAAGATTACATATAACAAAACAGGTATCAAGCAAGAATTATAGTTACAATGTTTATATCTACTTTATCTTTTATCATAACTAGGAAAAACTGTAACTATCTATTCTTCAACTCAATCAAAGGCTCCAGAAGGATATATTACCTAAGTAAAGAGGAAGTACATTGTACGCAACTTCCAAAACTCTAGAATTGACAGAGACATCTCACTGCCTGGACAGTCACACAAAGTTCTTGCAGGCACCCATCTTCTGCCTACTGGCTCATAGTATCCAAAAGACTTCTCCATGAAGCAGGAAATTTCAAAGACATTTCCACCTATATTGGAAGTTTGTCAGTCACTTTCTTCTGAGTCCTGCAAAATATCTAGCAGACTGTTTCATGAAGTAGGAACCCTGACGGACTGTCTCACCTTCTTTAGGCAACTTCAGTAGTCATTTTTCTGTGGGTCCTGCATGTCTAGTTCATACAGCATACCATCAAGCAGTCCAGACAAGAGCAGTTTCTTGCCCAAATGGCTAACAAACTCTATAAGGAGCCTTGTCAATGCTCATCTTCCTATTGAAGTAGATTGGTGATGCCAGGAGCAGATGTGTGTTATTGTCATGAAAAGTCCTAAGTTGTTAAAAAAACATGTTAAATGCCATATTCTGTTAGTCTTTGAAAGGTTTGAAGAATATCTATCGATCTGAAATATATCTCCTTATATCTAGAAAACCTAACTAACATGACTACAAGCTTGACTATTATAGACGACTATTTATTAACCTGTATTTCTTAATTACACATTACATTTTAAAAGAGCTGCACAAACACAATACCTTAATCAAGAGCAGAAATATACATAACAAAATTGACCTTAAATTTGAATCAATAACCCAAGATCCATACCACTGCAAAGTATTCATATCTATAGCATATCCCCCTTTAAATGTAAGCAAATATTTATAAACAATATTTGGGAATTTAGGTGTATTTCTCTCCAAACTGCTTACTGCTCTTTGTTGGACAAAGTAATTTTTAGGGGTGTTTATGGCAACCTTTCAGAGAGTCTTGGTCCATCAAAACACATTAGTCTGGGAGGAATCCACAGGTTCTCATCCTCTGTGAAAACAAAAGAAGAACCTCTTTTCCAAAGCAACAAATCCTTAGACC
Organism: Ondatra zibethicus; assembly: GCA_004026605.1. Taxonomy (NCBI): domain Eukaryota; kingdom Metazoa; phylum Chordata; class Mammalia; order Rodentia; family Cricetidae; genus Ondatra; species Ondatra zibethicus. The sequence goes on from PVIU01004185.1 coordinate 28,200, forward strand.
CAAATTTTGAAATCAAGATACCTTTAAAATATATCTATTGGTTTACCTTAGCAGCCCATACAATGAAATGTCTCTCTGTACTTAACTCTTTCACAGCCAAAAAATTCAAAGAAAATACAATAATATACATAACCCAGATACTCTATGTATTTTCCATATTTACATGGCTTATTTTTCTTTACTCCTTTTAATCTATGACTGTATGTACTCTGTCTCTTTAAAAATTTTGCTTTATTTTTCTCTTTAAAGGCTGTTTTACTTTTTTTAAACAATTTACTTCTTATAACTCTCTATACTCTTTTCCTTCTCTCTCCCAAGCCTACATACATTTATCCAACACTGTGACCCATTTAGAGGTCTTTTATTTTTTTCTGAATCTGTCTTTATTGCATATCCATAATCCTTTTCTGACCAGGACCATGTCTTAAAATACAAAGCAACATGGCTAGGACTAAGGCTGCTTTGCCTTTTGACTCAGCCCAGACCAACATGGCGTAGGTCCATTCACTGTCTCTGAGACTGCTAGATGAGAGCCATGCTCACCACCTTAACTCTGGTAACCAGTTGGCCCATGCTGCCCATACGTAACTTGCGGCAAGCTGCCCACAAACCCCAGTCAAGTGCTCAGCCTCCTGAAAGAGTTTGTGCAGGCAGCATAAACCAGAAGGCCACCATTTTTACACCGCCTGGTGTTTTTCCTGCTACCACTGAATCAGAAAGACCTCTCTTAAAGGAACTGTGGCATGTAGCCAGCAAACAGAGCCCATCCAAAAAAAAAAAAAAAATGAGGTTACCAAGAAACTGAGCTTGGCTTCCATTTTTTGTGGGTCTAGAAGCACTCATTTTCTTTTTAAGCTTTTTTTAGGTCTTATGTGGATCCATGCCCCCAGACAGTAGGTGTCAATCCATTAGCAGAAGCTGTTCATTTGTTCCAGGCTGCCTAGACCCGAAATAATTACACAGAAACTATATTATTTAAAACACTGCTTGGCCAATGGTTTAAACATATTGCTAGCTAACTCTTATACCTTAAATTAACCCATTTCTATTATTTTTTATCTTACCATGAGGCTTGTGGCCTAACAGCAAAGTTCCAGCTCGTAGCTCAAGTCTTTCTCCACCCGCGGCTACATGGCTTCTATCTGACTCCACCTACTCTCTCTATATATCTCTTTAAGTTTGGCTTTACTCTGTTAAGCCATTGGCTGAGAGTAGCATTTTTATTAAGCAGTGGCAATAAAACATATTCACAACATACATCACCTCCCACATCAATAATTTTGAGGGAAAAAATGTTACAAAATGGGCTGGAGACATGGCTCAGCAGTTAAGAGCACTGACTGCTCTTCCAAAGGACCCAGGTTTAATTCCCAGCACTTAATGGTAGTTCACAATTGTATATAACTCCAAGATCTGACAAATCACACAGACATACATTCAGTGCGAGCAAAACAGCACCGCATATAAGTACGTAAATAAATAAATAAATAAATAAATATTACAGAAATAATTACTAATTTTTTCCACTGAAAGATCATATATCCTTACTTTAAATGTACCACTTTTCAAATTTTCACATTATACGCTTTACCTCTTAAGTTAAAACATACTAAATAGGAAAATTAAGAATTTTACTTGCCTATATTTTTCAAATAAAAAACTCAAATATGCATCTAAAAATGGGATGGACATCTAAATGGGTTTTATGTTGAAGATGAATGTGAATAAATTAAACCCACACTAACTCAGGATTAAGTATAATAAGGGGTTCTTTATTTAAGGGGGACTCACAGATCACAGTCCTCTGAATGAACAGGGAACAGGAATCAAATCTAGCATTCAGGCAAGAGAGGGAGAGAGAGAGTGTGCACACACCTTTTTGGTACCCAAGGCCATACCCAACCTGGTCCAGCCTCTCAAAAGCTATTGGCTGAAGGAGATTCCCCATCATTATGTGAATATATCACAATTCAGAACAAAAGAGATGACAATCTTGCTTTGTACAATTAAAAGCTAACCCAGAATATTACACATAGTTTTAGATACCATATTTTTAAAAAAGAAAGGCTGAGAGTTGGTGGAATACACCTTTAATCCCTGCATTTGGGAGGAAGAGTGGGTGGATCTCTGTGAGTCCAGGGCCAGCCTGGTCTACAAGAGCTAGTACCAGGACAGGCTCCAAAGCTACAGAGAAACCACCATGTCTCGAAAAACCAAAAAAAAAAAAAAAAAAAAAAAAAAGAGAACAAGATTCAAAAACTGAGAAGCCCCTATATGTAATGATATTAGATTTATATTTTAATAAATAAAGCTTGCCTGAAGGTCAGAGAATAAAACAGCAGCACTGATCAGCTTTACAGTCCAGGCAGTGGTGACACACACCCTTAATCCCAGTAGCCACACTAGTTTGCCACAGAAACCGGGCAATAGTCATGCACACCTTTAATCCCAGCCCTAGAGAGAAATATAAGATGGGAGGAGACAGCTATCAGACACAGTCTCATTCTGAGATTCCTGGAGGCAGGATAGCCATTTCAGACTGAGGTAAGAGCCAGTGGCTGGCTGTTTTGCTTTTCTGACCTTCAGGTTGAACCCCAATTTCTGTCTCTGGGTTTTTATTAATTGTGCTACACCCATAAGCCATCAAAAGATTTTAAGTAAACCCAACACTGCATAACAGTCAAAGATATCTAGATCACTTAAACTTCCTAAAGAGATGGAGAAGACATCACAGGTTAGGGAGGCTTAGTTCAGCATAAAGATATTTGAAGAAAAAGAATTGTCTACCATTGAAATAAGGAAACAGGTACAGTGAGTTCCTGATGAGAAACTGTCTAAGCAGAGACAGCAACCACATGGCATGTACCATAGCCCATTCTACAACACTATTGAGTGATACATTTCAGGCACAGAAGACCTGAAAAAACTTTAATCTGGTGACAATGACTCAGTGACATTAGAAATATGGAAAACAGATAAATATCGATTTCAACTCACCTTTTTTTCCTCCTGCAATATTATTTCTTCATAAAACCGTGGGGAAAATATACAATAATTTTGCTGTTGCTTTTTCTTGATGTTAATATTTTCATAATGCACTCTCCTTTTCCTTTGAAAAATTCAGATAGTATTTAAGAGTTTTCAATTTTAAATACAAAACTATTTATATAAGCAAAGATAGTTTTTTACAGCAACAGCTTCTGCTTTAGATGACATTGATAAAATCAATAGGTTGGGCCAATACACTCACATTCTAATTAAAATGCATTTTCGTATGGTTGCTTTTATTTTTTAAAATCTGGAGCACTGGGGCTGCAAGGACGGTTCAGTGGACAAAGGCACTAGCTGTCAAGCCTGATAACCTGAGTTTAATCCCTGGAACCCACATGGTAGAGGAACAGGATGCTTGCAGTTGTCCTCTGACCTCAGCACGGGGACAAATGCACAGGCACATACAGATACACATGAAAATGAAGGAATCAAAATTCAGAGCACTGTTATAAAATTGTTCAAATAATTATTCCAAACAGAAAATGGGATATGAGAATTATAGCAAGAACTGACATCATCAAAGGTAACCAAAACCAAAAATTCCTGATATTCTACAAACCACAAGTAATAGTGGCATTCCCTTTGGCTGCCATTTTCTTTTAAACCACCACAGACTACATAAGTAAGTGTGCATGTTATGTTTCTAGCATAATTACTAAAAGAATAAAATACAAAGGTGTACCTTTCAGATTAGGAGAGTAAAACAATAAGAATAATGGCCTGGGTATAAATTCCTCAAAGGAAGTGCCAAGCTCTATTCTTGTTGTATGATTAAGTCCAATACGGCAGATAGCAAGAATTCAATATTTGTTCAGTGAATGAGCTATAGCCAAGAGTCAAAGCTTCCAACTATGCCCACTGCTAGCATGCCGGTGTGTCTGGGTCTGGATACAGAGAAAATAATCACTGGGAAACTTCCCAGGAGAAAACTCATGCTGTGAGGAATGAGCCAGCAGAGAAGCTGGTATCCAATAAACAAAGAAGAGCAAGCTACCACTCAGTATTGGTCAAAGTACTTGTCACAAGAACTAATAGTGGAAGGAGAGAACTGACACTGGAAAGTTCTTCTCTGATATACATGGGGGAGAGAGGAGATTCACACATACACAATTTAAAAAAAAAAAGCTAACCATATGAAGCAATATAGCAGAAGTACCCCAGCTCCCCAAGTCACAACTAAGCAGCTTTGTTGTGCTACGACTTAACCACAGCCCTAATTCAAGGATGTGAAACTTCCCAGCACCCCAAAAAAGGATTTAAAAGTCAGGTATTTTCTTTGTTCTAGGGGTTTCTCAGAAGGCTTCTCTGGCTACCCTATGCTTTCCTATCCATGGCAGCTTTCTCTTTTACTCGTACTTTAAGCTACTCCTTTTAATGAAGCTCTTCCAGGTTTTAAAGGGAAGCATCTCTTTGTCTTGAAGGCCCTGTTAACAACGGTTTTAGCATAATTTCCTTCCAAATGATTTCTCATCTCAAGCTAGGATAATGGTCCAGGCCCTTTGTCCTAATAAAGCTAATCCCTGCTGGTAATTATGTGTCAGCTCCTTTTCAACCAACCACAGCCATTCATTCTCATATCTACGAATGCCATGGCCATCAGTCTCACTAGCTCAGAATACCTTTCCAGTTTTCTAGTCAGAGAATGGAGAAAAGCCAAAGGATACGGAATTCTGACCACCTTCTTTAAGATTTCGAGGATCTTTTGTCTATTTTACATTAAGCACAGTACATCTTACTGATTGGGTGCATGGGATGTGTACTCAAATAGGTCTCAGTTAAAGTCTAGCTCTGTCACTTAAACAGTCATATAAGCTTGAACATGTTACTTATCTTTTTCTGATGCTTGGATTTTACTAATAAAATAGGTAAATAATAGTAACTACAAAGAGATTTGTGAATACTAAATGATGTAATGTATATAAACCAACTGATACAAGCTGGTTCATAAGAAGGCAATAGCTTTCTTAAGGATCATTCCAAAATATAATACTCTTTAGAGTTTTTCGTGCTAATTTTCCTTTTTCTTAATAGGATAACCTCATCTGAACTAATACAATACTTTACAGTCAGCAACTATATTAATGATGTTTAAGAAGTCTGTTCCATTCTTACTCTCTCTCCAAGGTTTCACTAAGTAATCCTGGAGAACCTGAGAATCATTATGTAGCCCACTCTGGTCTTGAACTTGCAGCAATCCTCCTACCTCTGCCTCCCACGTGCAGGAATCACAGGTGTGTATCACCATGCCTAATTGCTATTTATTTTTACTTACTGGATGATATCATACTGTCCAGGACCAGGACCTGAATGTTTGAGCAATTCTTGTCTTCCTGTAGCATTGCCAAAATTTACACCTTTGTATTTCAAAGTCGATTTAGGATAATCCTAAAATTAAGAAAGAATAAGAAAAAGAGAATGAGGCAAATTGAAAAATATTGTTAAATATGACTAAGGTCTAATTACATAGCAAGAATATCCTTAGCCAAAGAAGTTCCACAAGTAAAATCAGGGCTCATTAAGCTGAATACTGCCCATTTGTCTCAAATGTCAACTAGGATTCTCTGAGAATTGCCTCTAACATTAGTCTAGACTGAGCCAGTGTGAGCACTTTGCTCTTGGTACTACATTGGCAATTTAAGGCCTCCAGAACAATGAAGAGCAGTTCCACCTCTGGAAAGAGGTTGAATGTAGTATTTAGAAAAAGGAAAAAAAAAACTATATAAAATATGTTAATTAAACAGATTGAGAAAATACAAACAAAACCAAGAGACCTCAGGCAATTAATTACACAATATTTAAAAACATATTCATGTAGTTTGATAAGAATAACAAGTGGGTAATAACAAATTAAATACTATCCTAGTTCATGATATTGCTAATATATGAGGATAGGATCATTTTTTTTAATACCAAAGAAATTGTTTGTAATGGTTTAAGTAAGATGCTGCAGGTCTCCAAGTGGCGGCAGTGAACAACAGGCCATGAGACCACGCCGCAGGACCCCCAGTGGTGGAGGCAGCGGGCAGCGGGTCCCAATACCACAGCAGGCCATGAAGGCAGCCAGGTCCCAGGCAAGAAGCCACGTGGCAGGTGAGAGACCTAGGCAGATAGGCACGCCATGCAAAGTGAAGTTGGATATTTATTTAGTGAGTTATGGAAGGGAAGGAGAAAAGGGGGAAGAGCAGAGAAAGAGAGAGAGAACCAGAGATGAGGGAAGAGGAGAAGTGGGGAGAAGGGAGAGGTAGAAGCTGCCTTTTCAAGAAAGAGAGAAGAAAAGGAAGGGACTCAGGCTGGAAGCTGAAGATTAGCTTGCCTTGGTGGGAGGTGTGGCTTGTCTCTTAAAGGGACAGGACAGACCATTACATTATTTATGTCAGGAAAAAAAATCAACGAACATTTTTCCTTAACACTGATAAGAAAAGATATCAAACTTAAGCATGAACTATAAAAAGTTAAAACACTGTTTTCCTCAGCAACTAAAACAAGAAAATATATTGCAGTAGGACAGTGGATTCCCTTCCAAAGGCTATCTTCTCTTGTTGTGCTATAGTCTTCTTAATGAAATCATTTAAGAGGCCAGGAGAGATGGCTCAGTGATTAAGTGCAGTGCTGCTCTGGGACCTAGGTTCAGTTCCCCATACCCACATGGCAGCTCACTCTGCAATTTCAGTTCCTAGGGGTCCAAAGTTCTCTTACAGCCTCTGTGGGGATTTCACTAATGTGGAGCACATATATACACTCAGGCAAAACACTCAATATATAAATTAGCAATAAATAAATCCTATAAGAAACAAACCATTTAAATTTTTTAACAATACTGTTTTAACTCAAGGCTAGACAATAAATTCTAGATTACTTATGTTGTACACAGATTATAACCCCCAGAGAGACCACCAGAAACCAGAGAACCAGACTGCAACAAGCAAGGTTTGTTATTGTAAGCGTAATACAAGTTAGCTAGCCGGGAACTCGTCACCACTCATACTGGTTGTGGTGAGGCAGGGATGAGTTCAGAGTTCCGTTGTCAGGTTAGCTTTTTAAAGGTAAAAACTACAAGCAAGCTTTTCAGTGTCGTCATGGGGGTTGGCATAGGTGCAAGATCTTTGCTCTCTCTTCCATCTTGTTTAGTCAGCTTGTCTTTTGTTTTCAGAGCAAGATCACCCTGTCCCTGAGTCAGGACACCTTTATCAGTCTCCACCAGGTGGCAGGGCATCCTTGGGCATTGGAATTTTCTGAGTGGGAGGGCTACTATCTTTTCTGGGAACATGAAGCTAGTCGGGGTTTTTTATTTTAAAGTAAGTTTGAATTACTAAACCCATTACTATATACTGAATAAAATCCCTATAACATAGTTTAACTACATAAAACAGTGTATCAAGTGTTCTAGGTGATTTACTACTTAAACACATTGTAATAAACTATCATTTATCATTACAAACATTATCAGTGCAACAAATAGAAATGCTAGTACCACAAAGCACAATTTCAGTTCAAACTCCTATCTATTGACCCTCACCTAGACTTCAAGAGTTGTATGAAAGACACACACACACACACACACACACACTTTAAAGGGTTTACAGAACATGCACAGGCCCCACAGCATGTGAGAAGAGCTGCAGCTGACCTCTTAACATTTCTGAAAAGCAGAAGCTGGGGATGATGGTTGAATTTTTGGTAATGAATAGTCAGTGATTTCTGGTGAGAGAGGCAACATTCAAAAGCTTTGGAATGCTGTGACAAAATCCAAAAAGAAGCCACTGCATCTGGACACAAGAGCTGAATGTGGAAAATGGAGTCACCAGCTGTTGTATGGCAGTTTCCTCTGAGATTAAAACTTTGCATCTTAGAGAAAATTTGTCAAGACACAGGGTGTTAAAGGAGAGATAAAACGGCAGGGGTTCTAAGGAGGAAGCTTGTAAAGACACAGGATGTTTCTGAAAAGGCAAGAAAACAACAGGATGTTGTAACATTCTGTTCTGCAGGGAGGCTCATTAAGCTCAAGAAGTAAACAACTCAATAGCTTTGGGAAGTCACTGAAACTGAACAGACTCACTGGGTCCCTCCTTTCCCAAGTGAATATGAGCAGTCAGGATTGCTGAGAAACACTCAGACAAGCTGTGCTGCCTGGAGTAGACAGAGATGAAACAAACCATCTAGAAGAAACTGCGACCAGCAGAACTGCCTGAAAGAGTTTACATAACCTGAGCTGCCTGAGACACTCTCCAACCCTGTTAAACGGCCTTCAGGATGACAGAGCACTCCAGGTTTCATGAGCTGTCACCTAGCTGGGGTAGGCTTTCAGTGACATGCTGGTGGCCATATCAGAGGAACAGCAAGTCAATTGAAGTTGAGGTATCAGCCCACCAGGAGGAAAATTCCTGATGGGTGAACCACAGACTGCAGAATGTCTTTTGCTTCTGCTGTGCCTTTGTATGTTTGCCACTGCCATATTTCTCTGGTATCTGGCATGGTGTGAATGGGTGGGGAGAGATTCTCCACAACCTGTAAAGTAGTGTGTTTATCTCATGGAAACACCCTGTTCTACTGGGCATTTTTTACCTGTGGATTATTATGAAGATGATTTCTTCCTAAACTGTGCTGTCTAATTGATAATAATAATGTCAGTTTAAATAGTTTTGTTGATTAAAAAACTAAACAAGGGAGTGTCACACAGCTAGAACATATGAGTTTCTATTGAGCCATATAGACTGTGGCTTAGGGCAATAATTAAGAAAAGCAATTGAGTCTTAGTAGCCTAGCTAGCTTAAATTCTTTTAACCTTAACGTTGGGAGATGTGTTCACAAGCTTCAGAGTGCATCACAGCTGCAACAAGGCTTTGAAAATAACTTAGTTAGACTACAATGTTTTTGTCAAATAGCTTTGAGGTGAAAAACCCAAGAAGACAAAGTTTTAGAAAAGCATATAGTTAAATGAGAAACTCATTAAGGTAAGGGAACAAGAACAAAGCAACCCAGTTATCATTGGCTGATGTGCCTTTTTTGCTAGGACTGCTTGATGACCAAAAGTGATGATTAATTCCTTATCCCATTTCTGCCCTCATGCCTGGTACTGTAAACCTAGTTTCAATATAAGAAACTATTGATGAGTGAGTATGCACCCTAAAGATTTAAAGTAGAGCTGATTCTTTTTTCATGTGTAAAAGTTTAGATTTGTGATTCTTTTAAGATTCCTTATAAGGTTACCTTTCAAGATAAGTAATAAAGCGATTGGTTCTTTCTTCATAACTAGAAAAGGCAGCCTGCCAGTAAAAGAATATCTTGCTTGTTTACACACTGTTAATCTATAACAAGCTGCCATCCTGGTCTACAAGAGCTAGTTCGAAGAAACACTCCAAAGCTACAGAGAAATTCTGTCTTGAAAAACAAAAATAATATAAAATAAAAATAAAATTAAATAAATAAATAAGCATTGATAAAAATCAGTGTTATTTGGGAGCCCCTTCTAATAGAGCATAATACCAATAGTATATAAAATGGGCATTGTCATGGCTGTGATAGATCACACTGGTTGTAATGATCAACAGAAAGCACCATTTGGCAAAGACTGCAGGGCCTGGTGTGGCAGAAGCTATTTTCATTGCAAACAGTGCACAGGAAGCACAGAAGAAGCCCCCAAAGACTTCAAGAAACACCCAGAAAACAAAATTCTACAGAAGACTAGAGGTCCTCTTATTTGATGAAGCCCAAGAAATGTGATATTATATAAATAAAAAGATTTGTTCTTATCTCTTCTGGAATGACTTTAGTATTTTTTATATCTCACTATGCTTGAATTACTGAGTTGCAGATTCCTTCTTATGAATTACAACACAAAGAGAGAATCATCTTCTCTTCAGTGTGGGCACTCAGCCTTAATACCATGCATGATGGGTGAATGAGTCCCATAAAGCATTACATCAAAGGAAGATATATTGTTATTATTGTCATTACAAGTAGGGGTTCCTGATATATGATGATGAATCTCAGCCTCTTATCAGATCCTTGAAAGAAAAGTCTACAAAAAAAAAGTAAAAGAGATGTCTACCAACCAAGCTCTGTAATACAGTGTGTGTGTGTGTGTGTGTGTGTGTGTGTGTGTGTGTGTGTGTGTGTGTGTGTGTGTGTGTTTCTATGCTATGGGACTCCTCCTAGGGATAGCAAAAAGGAAAATAAGAAAACCTAACACAAAAGGAAATAAGGAAAGGTATCTAAAGGCCTTAAAACAAGGTTACATGAATTACTTTAAAGTTCTTCAAACTTGGCTTACTAGTTGGCTGTGTTCTCAAAAACTAATGTCAAAAACTAATGTCAACTCTTTAACTGAAATTTTGAACTTTTATTTGAAAGCACATTAATCCTAACCTATTGCAAACTCCATATGTGTGAGGGTAACTTTCATCTTTTACCTTGAGGAAGTGCTCGATGGTGTCTCCTTGGCATCATCCCTTTGAGCTAAAAAGGGTCACTTAAACACAAGCATCCATTACTGTGATAGTTATTTGGTAGCTAACATGACTCCCGAGAAACCCAGATGTAGGTATGCTGGACATAGAATGCTCTGCATCCAAGGCAGGGTAGAAGCCAGAATTGAAAATACAGGGTAAGTTCTGATGATAGGAAAACCATCATTTCCCACTTATGCTGCATTTTGTTTATAATTAAAAATGAAGCAGAACTTCATAATCATGTAGACATGTCCTAGTACTAATCTCTGACAATCCAAAATGAAATCCTTTATATATGCACACATACATACACATGTGAATAAACACACAGGCACGCACAAAATTTAAGACACTAGCAAAATAATTTTCCCATGTGAACAGTAAGAGGCATACTTAAACCATGTGAACGAACAGCTACCAATGTAGCTCATTAGCCTCTATAGCACTCGGTAAATGTTTAGTCTCAAGTTTAACTTGAAAGGCTTAAAAAACAAAATCCAAAGGATAAATTGATGCACATTTAATCTTCAATCACATGCGCTTTCATGTTAAGAATTGTTGCCAATGCCAATTTCAAGGTCACTGTCACTGTGGAAAGTTACCAACAAATAAAATATGCCTTAATTGAAGCAAACTCAGCACAGAGCTGTGACACTTTAAGTGAATGCTTTAATGAAATTTGAAAAAGAATTACTGACTGCCACTCTGACTGACAATTAGATGGATGAAGAGAGGACTGTGTAACTTTCACCCCTCATCTTTCCATCATTAAATGTGGAAATAGACTTGTGAAGAATGAGAAGTGTTGAGATGCATCAGCTGAAGACTGATGGGATGCTCTGTGACAGATCAGAGGTCAGCAGCATGCTTTCACTTCCAACCTCCTTGTGGAAAAAAAATCTAGAAATACATCTCTAGCTGTTACTTAGAAATAAGAAAGGCTGTGCTTTAGCTTTCAAAATGTTTTACTAAATAAATTATATACAGAATTTCTCTGCAGATGAACTTAGCTGAAATATATCATTTGTCAGCTATAAAGCAATTCTATATCTAAGCTTTACCATGTACCTTCAGGAGACATGACTTATTCATTAGAAAAATGCACAATAATTACCCATCTATTATATTATTTTGCTAATGCTTCATTGTGTTCCTACCTGGACAGCAATGCTAAATACCAGTACTATCCTCAAAAAGGATAAAAAGAGCTGCAAAGAAAAATCAGAAATTTCGATATGATTTGATTGAGCATTACTACAGTATCATTTACACAGTGGTGTCAGAATCTGTTTTATGCGGAATCAGGAAGCAATGGTACCTTCTGCTACCAAGCTTTCACCCAGTCTCAAACTCAGGATGCAAATTTCACAGACTATCACAATAAACTTGCAAGTGAGCTTTATTGAATCTTCCTAAATACAGAGAATAATGCCTTTAAGTCATGTGTAAACTTAAGTTTTTATATGGCTTGCCTAATTAAATTATATTTGTACTTGTAGACCAGTAAATATTAGTAGGAATGACTCAATGATTACTAAAATAGGTCATCTACTAAAATGGATCTATTAATGATCTATTATAATAATTTTCTTGTTTTCGATGAATAATTTGACCATGACCAGAAGCTTATAAGTCAATATATTAATTATTCATGTGAAAAAATATTATGAATCTAGGAAATCTTAAGAGCATTACTAATATGTAATACATATATCTTGCTAATATATGACAAATTATTATAAAACAAACAAATAGTTTACCACAAAAATCTTCCACCCAAGGATCAATGAACATCATTGAAGAGATATGGAAGATGGCAGAAGCCAGAGAACAAGGAAATCTGCTGTGTGATTGTGCCTTTTAGCTATGATAGGGAAGCAGTATCCATAAAACTTCAGCAGCATGGCTTCCTAAACAAGAACTGGGCAATTCCAACATCAGTTGACATCCCAACATAGATGAGGGAAATTTCACAGGGCCCCAACCCTAGATGAAGAAGCACAGGCAATTAACAACTGCTGAGAGAGGGAGATTAGTCTTCCCCAGGGAAAAGCCCCATCTAATTATCCTAGGAACATATACATGCAGGTAACATGGAGTGGACGCAGCAGGTTATATTTATGTTTATTCAGTATGTGTATATGTAACAATGGTTAAAGAAGAGGAAGCTGTGAATTCCAGTGAAACATGGGTAGGAGGAGGGAGAGGGGAAATGCTGTAATTATATTTTAACTAAAATTTTAAAAATACATTGTAAGAAATTCTGAAGAAATAAAATATAAAATAAGTATGGCTGGCCAAGCATATGTGAAGAATTTCAAGTCCTTTGGGCACATGCATAGCTGAGTCATATAATTTTAGCTTTGTGAGGATTCTCCATAGTGATTTCTAGAGTATCTGGATAGGTTTACAGGTAACATCAACAGAAAACGGGGGTTATCTTCTCTCCACAATCCCTCCAGCATCTGTTATCTGTTGTTCAACTGATGTTTGCCATTCTGACTCAAGTAAGGATTAAAAACTCAGAGTTGTTTTAACATATATTTCCCTAATTACTAAAGATAATTTTTCGAGATATCTCTTAGCCATTTATTTTTCTCCTTTTGAGAACGCTCTGTTTGGGTCCCAGGCCAGCCTTACTAACAGGTCACTTGCTTTGGTTCCTTGTGTTTTGTGGTATTTACATATTTTGGATATTAATCCTATGTCAGATGTATAGCCGGCAAAGAGTCTCTCCCAAATCTGTGAAATATCATCACCCAGTTGATTTCAGTTTTCTAAAACCCACTTGTCAATTGTTGGCTTTAGTTCTTAGGCAAATAGTATCTTATTCAGAAAGTTCTCTTAAGAAACACCTATATCCCATAAGGCACTGCCTGTTTTCCTCTATATGTTTGTGATGTTTTGGGGTTTCACATTTAGGTCTTTGATCTACTTGGAGCTAGTTTTTGTGAAAGGCGATAGAGATGGGCCTGATTTGGTTATTTTACATGTGGACATCCAGTTTCCAAGCAACATTTGTCAAAGATGCTTTCTTTTCTCCAGCTTATGTTTGAAATCTACCAGAGAGAATGAAAGTGGCTCCGTCTAGTAGAGGGGAACCAGTTTCCTTTACATCTAATATTCCAGCCTTATTTTAAGGATTAGGGCAACATACTCGTTTATGTAACTTCTTCTCAGATGAAAATAGGGTATCATTGTCAGGGCCCAAAAAGACTGGAATGCTAGTCAAAGGCTGGGAGAAGATTCAGGCCACTTGGAGAGGAGATGGGCATGCATCAGAAGCACTCAACACTAACTCACAGGGTATAATCACATTGGTTAGATTGATTTACATCAGCTTTCAGCAAACTCAAGGGATCTTTGGTTTTATAGAACCACCTAGAGCTGGCACAGTTAAATCACTTTGGAGAAGTTTGTAGTCTGTAGCTGATTCCTGGATGATGTCTGTCAGCCAAGTAGAAATCTTCTGGGACAGAGAAAGACTAGAGATAGAAATTAAAGCTAAGGAGCTCAGGAAGAAACCTTACATTTGATATTTTCAGGCCTGTGGTCTTAGTAAGACCAGGGGAAAGAGAAAGTCAACCTTCGAGGGCAGACAGTGGGCAGAGAAGCTAAAGCTGTTGGCTAACATGGCAGGAATGCTGAACTGGAGTCCATTTGACCTTAACTGGTAGATCCACGTCAGGACTTTCTGAAGTTTATATGAGTTTCACAAAATTTACAAAGGATAAAAGTATTGGATATATTAGCATGAACATTGTCGGTAATCTACATTGAAATCCTCATTGTAGGAAAAAACAGTTGCCAAGTGTCTGAAAACAGCTAAAGTAGGCTCATGTCTTTTAACCACAGCAAAAGCTTGGGACCCCCTCCCCCCAAAAAAAGAAAATTCTTGGTTAAAAGCATGAACACTCTTTCCTCTATCTGGAGGGCTGAATATATGTATATACCAGACAGAGATGTTTTCAACATGATGAGAACTTTTAACTCTATATTTAGAAAACAACCTGCTGTGGGACAATGATTTTGTACCCTGTAAAGACTTGTTACTTGTATTGCTTTAATAAACTGCTGATTGGCCAGCAGCCAGGAAGGAAGTTTAGGTGGGACGACCAGAACAAGAGAACTCTGGGAAGAGGAAAGACTCAGTCTGCAGTCATCACCCAGAGGAAGCAATATGAGAATGCCTCACTGATAAAATGTACCAAGCGACGTTGCTAACACAGACAAGAATTATGGGTTAATGTAAGTTATAAGAGTTAATAAGAAGCCTGAGCTAATAGGCCAACCAGTTTATAATTAATGTAGGCCTCTGTGTGTTTCTTTGGGACTGAACAGCTGCGGGACTGAGCAGGACAAAAACCTCTATCAACAAAAACCAAAGGAAATTTAAATTTTTGAGCCTGCGACTATGATCATTGTAGCCAGTGTTTTACCAGGGCTGGATTAAAATTTTATTGAAACTCTATTGATTAACCTATTAATATTCTGACCCTTTGAAGTCTTAACATAATGTATCATCTCTTTTAATGTAAATCCTGTCAGCAAGGCAAACCTGCCATGAGTTTGCCTTTACTTACCAGGGGACCTAGCAGTTCTAGAAAAAGCAAGGCCTAATTTTCATATATGAAATAGACTGAGCAGTCAGCTGCTGCTAAACTGAAAAAGGTAGCTTGCCATCAATACCACCAAGATCAGAGAAGGATAAATTTGAACAGAAAGTATAAACTAAATGACCTTTATCATTAAAATGGCAGATACTGTGGAATAATCCTTTTTGTACACTGTGAAGATGTATTATTCTTATTGGTTTAATAAAGAAGTGATTGGCCAGCTGAGTATTGGTGGCACACACCTTTAATCCCAGCACTCGGGAGGCAGAGGCAGGTGGATCTCTGAGCTCAAGGCCAGCCTGATCTACAGAGCTAGTTCCAGGATAGGCTACAAAGCTACAAAGAAACTCTGTCTCAAAAAACAAAGAGAGAGAGAGAGAGAGAGAACAAACAAAAGAACTAGTTGGCTAATAGCTAGGCAGGAAGAGGTTAGGCGGGAGCCAAATTGAGAAGATGCTGTGAAGAAGGAAGCATCATGAGAAGTTGCATGCCAAAGGCAGAAAAAGGAGATGAACATGCCATGCCGTAAAAAGGTACTGCCATGTGGTATAGCGTAGATAAGAAATATGGGTTAAAATGTAAGAGCTAGTTAGTAATGAGCCTAAGCTATCAGCTGAGGATTTATAATTAATAATACATGTAGTTATTTTGGA
The DNA here is from genome assembly GCA_004026605.1 of Ondatra zibethicus. NCBI lineage: Eukaryota > Metazoa > Chordata > Mammalia > Rodentia > Cricetidae > Ondatra > Ondatra zibethicus. Next base: position 43,968 of record PVIU01004185.1, read on the forward strand.
GCCAGGAATCCAGACCCCCCCCCCAAAAAAAAACACTACACACAGAGAACTCCCTGGATGGTTACCCTCGGTTTCTCCACAGTGACCTTGTTGGTCTCTGGGAGTTCCCAGGGTGGCACCAGGGCAGCATCAGTCTTCACCCATCTCACAAGGCAGCATTAACTCTTTTGACTGCCACACGGGCAGCACTGGCCTTTGGCTGCCACACCTAAAAGGTCCAAAACACTTTTCTGTAGATGAGGAACTTGAGAAACTGGCATAACTTAGAGAGGCAAAATGAGGAAGTCAATTATCTAATGACCTCCTTAGCCATACTTCAGGCAGACTCCTGGCAGTAGGCAAGGCAAGGTGCAGTTATTCAAAGTGCAAAATTGTTGTAGGAGGCCACTTGTTTGTTCCCAGTTGCTCAGCCCCAAAATAATCACACAGAAACCATATTATTTTCAATATTGCTTGGCCAATAGCTTAAGCATATTTCTGGCTAAACTCATATCTTAAATTAACCCATCTCCATTTATCTGTGTATCGCCACAAGGTTGTGGCTTACCGGGTAAAATTTTGGCATCTGTCTCTGGTGGGGCTACATGGCTTCTCCTGAATCCACCTTCTTTCTCGCAGCATTCAGTTTAGTTTTCCCTGCCTAGTTCTATTCTATCCTATCACAGACCAAGGCAAACTCTTGATTCATTAACCAACTGTATTCATAGCATACAAAGGGGAATGCCACATTACCTCCCCTTTTCTGTTTAAATTAAAAGGAAGGTGTTAACTTTAATACAGAAAATTATATATAACAAAACAAGTATCAAGCAAGAATTACAGTTTCAATATTTATATCTACTTTATCTTTTATAATAACTAAGGAAAACTGTAACTTTCTATTCTTCAACTCCATCAAAGACTCCAGAAGGATATAATATTACCTACATAAACAGGAAGTGCATTGTAAGCAACTTCCAAAACTCTAGAACTGACAGAGACATCTCACTACCTGGACAGTCACCCAAAGGTCTTCTGTACCCCTGGGGCATCCATCTTCAGTCTACAGACCCATAGTGTCCAGCATACTTTTCCATAAAGCAGGAAATTTCAAAGACAGTTCCATCTATATTGGCAGTTTGTCAGTCACTTTCTTCTGAGTCCTGCAGAATATCTAGCAGACTCTTTAATGAAGCAGGAACCCCAAAGGACTGTCTCACCTTTAGGCAAGTTCAGCAGTCATCTCTCTGTGGGTCCTGCATTTCCAGTTCATACAGCATAACATCAAGCAGTCCAAGAAAGAGCAGTTTCTTGCCCAAATCGCTAACAAACTTCATAAGGAGCCTCTTCCATGCCCATCTTCCTCTTGAAGTAATTGGTGCTGCCAGGAGCAGATGAATCTCATTGTCATGAAAAATCCTAAATTCTTAAAACATTTTAAATGCCATATTCTGAAGGTCTCTGAAAGATTTGAAGAATATCTATCTAACTGAAATATATCTAGAAAACCTAACTAAAATGACTACAAGATTGACTATTATAGATAATTATCTATTAACCTATATTTCTTAAATATACATTACATTTTTAAATGAACTGCACAATCATAATACCTTAATCAAGAGCAGAAATATATATCAACAGACCAAGATCCATACCAATGCAAATTATTCATATATATATCATATCCCACTTTAAATGTAAACAAACATTTATAAACAATATTTGGGAATTTGGGTATAGTTCTCTCCAAACTGCTTCCTGCTTTTTGTTGGGCGAAGTGATTTTTAGGGGTGTTCACGGCAACCTTTTAGAGGGTCTTGTTCCATCAAACTACATTAGTCTGGAATTAATCCACAAATTCTCATCTTCGGTGGAAACAAAAACAGAAACTCTTTTCCAAAGCTACAAATCCTTAGACTCAAATTTTGAAGACAAGGTACCTTTAAAGTATATATGTTGATTACTTAGCTCCTTCACAGTAAAAAAATTCAAAGATAACACAATAATATACATAATTCAGGTTATCTGCTTATATTCCATCTTTACATGACTTATTTTTCTTACTCTATTATTTTTCTACTAGTTTAATAATTATTCTATTATCTTTACTCCTTTAATCTATGACTATACTCTTTTCTATTACAATTATTGTCTCTTTACTACTTTTCTTCTCTCTTCCAAGACTATTTACATTTTTTTAAACACACTGTGTCTCATTTAGAGGTCTTTTATGTCTGAATCTGTCCTATTGTGTATCTGAAATTCTTTTCTGTCCAGGAACGCTTCTTAAAATGTAAAGCTGTGCTGTGACTAGGGCCAAGGATGCTTTGCCTTTTGGCTCCATCCAGGCCAACATGTCAGAGGCATGTTCACTGTCTCTTCAAGCTCACACACTGATCTATTTTCAAGTATGCAGCAGGTCTATGTTGCGCCATTAGCAGTTTGTAACAGGTTGCTCACAAATTTACCATTTGTTGTAAGAAATTTTTCCCAAAAGGCTGTTAGACAATATCTGGAGCCTTGGCTTAGAATACATAATAACTGTCCCAGTGCTGTACAGGTGAACCCCTTTTTACTATTGTTTACAGATTTTAACCATATGCAATAAATTTATAGATCTTAAGGTACAGTTTATATAAAAGCCTTACAAATCTTGAGATAAGTTAATATTTAGCAAAAGTTTTAGAGAGTTAAATAAAACAAAGAAAAGGAATATGAGATAACAATAATTTCTATTGGGAATAGTCTAATTTTTAGCTGTTCTAAAATACATAGCGTCTTTTTCTAAACTCCTCCCTCCCTCTCTCTCTCTCTCTCTCTCTGCCCTCCTTCCTCCCTCCCTTCATCCCTCCCTCCCTCTCTCTTAACCTTTTAACCTAGGAGAGAGATTTGGAAAAAATCTTTTAAAAAAGCATGCTTGAGTCAGCTTTTTAATAAAGTAGAACAGCATAAAAAATATTATCCATACCCAAAAGATCCCTGTAAAACTCAATAAAGTGACCAAAGGGAAGGATGAGAGCAAAAAGAGGACAAAGAAAGCTCAGAGATAAGAGGTTTCACTGATAAAGAGAGGGACAGAGACTGAGCAATCTCCAGGAATAGGCTGGGAGACAGGACTACAACAAAAATGAATACAATAGTAATAATAATCAGACAAGCAAAGGCTGGCCCACCAAGCTCTCATTCACCCAACATAGCAGGCTAACAATAGTGGGTATCCCAGGGTGGGGAGTCATCCCCAAATATCTACAGAGTATATATACCCTGATGACATGCACCCCTGGACTTGAGACCACATCTGATCACCCAGAAGTTAACAGAAGAATGCACTCACCAGAGTTCAGAAGCCCAGATAATACAGAAGGCTCAGGAGGGTCGAATTATGGCATCCATTCAACAGAACAGATCTGGACTGAGCCCCTAAATGTTGCAGTCAGACTGTTCTCATCCAAGAGAAGGAGATCAGGACAAGCTCTTTATTACACTTTCACTAAGGGTGGACAGAATCGACCTGGCACATGTTCTCTTGTGACACCCAGTCAAAAGAGGTGACCTGAGCTGAGTAAGCAAGGGGTTTGTAAGGTAAAATCCACAAGCTTGGTACACCCGGTGGACACAGCTGTGGCAGCTGTTAGCACATATGACAGAATGTAAACTTTTATTGAGCCTAGGGCACAGATTTGTACTATGGTGTTTCTGTTTGAGCAGGGAGCAGGAGGCCTTGTGGTGACAGAGAAAGCAGAACAATGCGGGTTTGCAAATGTTCCTGTGAGCACCACTATGTGCCTGAGGATAGGTCTGACCTCAGCTTTAGCCTGAGGTTGGGTCCGGATTTAGCAACTATAACTTTTTGGATTTTTTCCACTTCTCCAGTACTTTGCTAAAAGCATTTATTGAGAAGAACAGTTTTCTGGAGGAGCCTTTAGGTGTTCTAAGTAGAGGTTCGTGTCATTTACACATAGCAACAATTCCAATCCTTGTGTTCTTATTTGCAACCCTTTTGTTTCTTTCCTGGTCTTGTTTTGAGTAAGACATTGAACACTGTATTGATTAAGAGTAGAGAGACTAAAAATACTTGTCTTATTACATATTTGAAAAGAAAGTCAATCTGTCCCCATTTAGCACAATGTTATATACAGGCATTTTGTCACAGATATCCTTTATTTTGTCATGTTCTTTCATTTTTTATTTTATAGACCACTTAGAGAAATATTCTGTCTTCTATAAAGGGTTAGCAAGATTCAGCAGGGAACTCATCTGAACCCTGACTTTTCTTGGTTGAAGGGTTGGGGGAGTATTTTTTTGTTGTTGATGATGATGGTTTTTTAAACCTTATTTACTATCTGTCTTAGTTAGGGTTTCTATTGCCATGAAGAGACACCATGACCACAGCAACTCTTATAAAGGAAGCCATTTAATTGGGGCTGCCTTACAAGTTTCAGAGGTTTAGTGTTGTAGAATATTATTTTAACGTGTGTTACTTTTGTTTATGCTCTGGTATATTCGTTTAATGATGCAAAGATGAGTTTGATTAAATAAAATTTACCTGCAGTCAGAAGGCTGAGTCAGCTGACAGGAAGTTGTAGGGAGGAGCCAGGTGGAGAAGGGTTTTTAAGGAGGGGCCACGAGAAGCATGAGAACTTGAGAGAAGCTAGGAGGGGAGCTAGTGAGCTGCTTGCTATTCAGCCTCTCTGGAGAGCAGGATTCTACCTCAACCTTTGAATCTTGAGTTCTTTGGAGAAACAGAGATTTAAATAGGTTCCCTTTGTAGCACTGAAAGAGTGGGTGCCTGAGGGAATAGAATTCCTCAAGCCATGGCTCTTGCAGCCTAACCATTGCTGGAAGCAGCAGAACTGCAGTTGCTGACTAGAACAGCCATAGCTTTAAAAGCAGCAACAATTAAAAACAGAGGACAACAGTTTAGTCTATTATCACCATGGCAGGAAGCAAGGCAGCATGCAGGCAGGCAGGCACGGTGCTGGAGAGTTCTCCATCTTGATCCACAGGCAACAGGAAGTGAACTGTCTTCCACACTGAGCAATGCTTGAGCATATGAGACCTCAAAGGCTACCCCCACAGTGACACACTTCCTTCAACAAGGCCATACTCCAAAAGGTCACTCCTCCTAACAGTGACAGTCCTTATAGGCCAAGTATTCAAATATGAGTCTATGGGGGCCATACCTATTCAAACCACCACACTGTCACTGGTCTTCTAGTTTGTTTATATCTTCTTGATTTAATTTTGCTAGATCACATGGGTCCTTTAACTGATTCTTTGGGAATTTCACATCATGCACCAGCTTATTTCCCAATCCTTCCATTTCCTCCCAGCTTGCCTTGTGACATCCCTCCCAATTAAAAAAAAAAAAAGTTCAAACTCTCAGTGGCCTGTCCTTTAAGTAGAATTGAGTCATTCCTCCACCTCCCCAAGAAGTCATCAATTGTGCAGAGTTAACTTCAGCATACTTATCACACTCCCTAAGAGTTCTCTTCAATGGCTTCTTATTTAGGCTATTTCCCTTTTGCGGGGGAGGTTGGAGGGTAGGGGTTGTCACAGAAGCCTTCCATTTCTCTCCCTGTCAACTGTGTGACTGCAATTGTTGATAGCACTGACAAAGTAGCTTCCTTGCTCTTTACAGCAATGGGAGCACAAGTCATGGGCTTCCACATGTTTTCTGGCAACAGCACAGAACCTGGCTGCAGTAGGAACCCTGACCCAGACAGGGCCTTCAGAATGAGTCTGAAACACAGATATCAACTTGGCCTCAGGTGGCAGTGCAGGTCACTCACAACAATATGGCCCCCAGAGGCAATAATGTAAATTTCCAGAGCACCTTCTAATGATTGTCCTAATTTCATGAGAAACTGATTACATTCTCTTTTCCATCTCTAAACTTATTTAGCTATTATTTTTAGGCATGTGCATGCATGCATTCGTGTGTGTGTGTGTGTGTGTGTGTGTGTGTGTGTGTGTGTGTGTGTGCGCGCGCGCGTGCGCACACACAGGTGCCCACTGAGGCTATAAATGGGAATTAGATTCCCTGGAGCTACAGTTACAGATGACCCTGAGCTACCTGATGATGGCAGTTTCTTTAGGAAGCTCTAGAAAGGCAACAAGGCCTCTCTTAACTGCTGAGTCATCCCTACAGCTCCCTTGTCTCCAGTTTATTTAATCGGAATCTTTTCTTTCTCTTTCTTTTGGTTATATTGGGCTATTTATTTAAGATCTTTTATTTTTTATTTTATTGTCACTTATTTATGTTTTATGTATGCTATGGTGCATGTGGAGATAAGAGAAAAGCATTCAGGAATTGGTTCTTTCCTTCTGCCCGGTAGGATCTGTGGAGTTACAGCTTTCCATGCTTACTGTCAAGCACCTTTAACTACCTAATCATTTCACTGGCACCCAGAATTTTTAATATAAACAGTCATAGCCATAAGCTTTCTTCTTAAGGGGTCTCAGGTATATCCCAAAGGTTCTGGTAAGTTGTGTTTTTCCATTCATTTGACTCTAAGTTAAACTTTTTTTTCTACCTGTTTTCTCAATGACCCACTGGCTATTCAAAAGCATAATGTGGAGAGGTGCTACAGGTTACCACATTTGTGAGGTAACAAACAAACTTGAACAAAGAAACTGGAAACAAATTTGTCTTCAGAAATGAATAGCTATTCCACCAGCAGCAATGCAAAGCAGTCTTACATGGGTCTATACCATCAATCCCTAAACTCCAGAATGAACCTACAGTTCCTTCTACCTCTTGCTCGTATAACAGATAAAAAAGCTTAAATATTCTCAAGATTGTTTTTCTTTGTTATGCTCAGTTATTAATTTTAAAACCATTAATACTTTCATTACATCATAGCATTATGATAAGTAAATATACTGGGGTAAGGAGAGTCAGTCCAGTTCCTTGCTGTGAAAAATGGACAGGTTAAAAAGGCTATGTTTTCAGACTGTAAACCGAAGTATATTTAAAGGTCAGACTCAAAGTTAGTGATAGTAAGCCTTAACTACTCTTTTCTAACTCTGTCCTCAGATGCCCTCAAAGCAACAATACAATCAAATCTCTACCTGAAGAATATAGAGTCTTTTAAAGAAATGGCTAATGACAAACTGGGGAGTGAAGAAGTGATATGACCTGCCAAATGTGCAAGGTGATATGATATTTCAAAAGGACACAGTAGTAGATTATAGGGACTTCCCAGAATAAAATATGAGATAAGTTACGGTTCAAAAATAAATAATGAAAGTAATAAATTATAATATTTTAAGGAAAACAGAAATGCATGAATCTGATATAAATACATAAATGAAAATGAACCTAAAATTCTCTTTTAAAATATTTTAAAAGTGCCAAAAATAGACATTATAGAGAAGATGAAGTCAGAAAACCAAGATTTGATAAGTATCACACTAAAACATTCAAATATCATTAGTAGATGATAAAACCAGTAGATGAATAATTTCTATTTATAGTTTGATAAGAAATAGGGTAACTACATAGTCTTAAAGTACCTCTCCAAAAATACCTATGAATTCAAAAGGGAAAAATAGTAAGTTTATAAGAAACAAAATTAGAAGATAAGACCATTACTTGACATCATCAGTTATGTGATAACTGGGCAGGCATGTTATTTCTCTTTCTGTAACCCACTGAGAACTCCTGCCAAAACTGTAGCATGTGTTATATCTACATGACGGCTGCATTAATATCCGTCCTTTTTGCTGTAGCATGTGTTTGACAATGTGAATAAACTACAATAACATATTTTAAAGTTTTTAACAGTTCAAAGCATCTAATACCCTCAGGCTCCCCAGTATGTGGCTGTTCAGAAACGAGATAGTTTCTGAAGTATTTGACCCTAATAAGTAAATAGTGCATTGGGAGCACGCGTAGTAAAATCATAAAAAGGCTGATTCTTTGCCTAAGTCGTCCCTTTCGACTTTCCTCAGGTCTAGCCTTGATTTCTGTCATTTTCCTCACTGTGATTCCTTCTCCTAAAGCCAATAAATGTATAAAAATACAGTAGTATCAGACTGAGTAAAACCATATTTACTAATTATAGTCATTATATGTATTTATGAACAAATCATGTACTTCAGCTGGCTGAATGAAATTTTGACAGCTTACTGTATTAAAGGTTGAGATCTCCAGGAGATGGACCTGATAAACTATGTTTGGTATTTCAATCAGAGAAGCTTCTTTTTCGTTTTACACTAATTTGTAATGAGAATGAACGACACATTCTCAAACTCTTTTATAAATAAAGTGTCCAAGACCGTCTTTAAAAGCAGGGAGAAAGTCTGCATTTCATCTGTAAACGGAGGCTGAAACTTCTAGTAGTTGCCACTGCCTTTTTACTGAACGTGGAGTCAGATTACGAGCCCCAGATTTCCAGGTGGCTAACAGTGGCCATTCATTGGGCTCTAGCTTCCAAGCCTGGCCTAAAAAGCTTTCATCCATTTTCTCTGTTCTCTTCTGCCAGCCAGAGGCAAGCACACATGTACAAAGAGAAATTCTGCAGTACACGGCCACTGAAAATCAGTGTTCTGATTGTTACTTAACAGTTGCTGTCGCATGAATGAAACATACAGCAATAAGCAGTCCTCCAAGTATCCTCATCACACGTTTGCTACTTACAAACTGAGGCTTGTAGTACGCTGGACCTATTGTGTCATCACCAGGAGGAGGTGTGCGCTTCCTGATACTGTCATCGTCATTGAGATGATAGCCATGTGACTTTCCAGAAGAGGGAATTGAAGGAACATCAATGCTCCTGGAAACTCCAGGTGTTCTAGAAATTTTCTTTAAACATAAAATATTTGTGAGAAAGACATTTTATGTTATTCAGAGACAAGAAGAAATAATAAGAACAAAATATTATAATTTACTAAAGGCAGTCATTAAATATAGACTTAATGAACTATATAATATTAACCAAAAAATGTCTTATTGAAGGAGTGCATTCAAACTTTAGCACATCTAAAGTCATAGACACTGTTAAAGCCACCATAAGATCCAAGGATTTACTTTTTTGTTGTTTTTTGTTTTGGTTTGTCTTGGTTTGGTTTTTGGTATTTCAAGACAGGGTTTCTCTGTGTAACAGTGCTAGCTGTCCTGGAACTCTGTAGACCAGGTTGACCTTGAACTCACAGAGATCCACCTGCCTCTTCCACCTGGAGTGCTGGGATCAAAGGAGTGCACCACACCGCCTGGCTAAGGATTTATTCTTAACTTGGTCAGCTACTTATCTTTCTTAGTAAAGCAAATAGTACTGATTTTAAAAATAATAAATAACAGAAGGCATTGCTGCAGCAACATCAGACACTATGAGAGTGTCCACTATACAGAACAATCCTGAGTTCTTTCCTTTAGTTAACTTAATAACATTTCCAGCCTTCATTCCCTGCAACTCTTGACCTGTCTGCGTATGACCTGTAACTTGTACACATGTGCTAACTGCACAGGCTACAATGCAGAAAAATGTCTATGAGATAATGCTAAAGTAGACGGAAATGAATCAAACCCATTTATACATATGGTGTGCATCAGGTGTAAATATGTAATAAATAATAAGATGTAGGCTTTAATTCTGAAATGACTATGGCAAAATTGACAATCTTAATATTAGGTGAGAGCATTTTTGAAAAGGTTTTACTTCCATGGAAAATAAATAGAAGTATAAGGATATATACTTTTTAAAAGTATATATCAAACAAAACATGGCCATTTAAAGGATTTAGTTGTATAGATAAAAATAACATGAGATTATGCTGATCACTCTATTTTCTGGACAAATAAATGAATGCCATGGTGTATGTGCACATGTCCACACAACTTGCTACAGAAAAGCTGCACTGCTAGAAATGCTTTTCACTAGAGACATCAGCTAAGCGGCTTCAGTGGCATTTAAAAAGTAATTACAAAATTAAAACAAGAATGCATTAAACAGCCCTCCTTCTATTCACATCAAAGGTTTCAAAAGCAATAGCCTTTCCTTCCTGGAGCTTCTGTTCATGTTCCCCCAGCCTGCCCTGCCAACACACACTGCAGTCTGTGACCGAGTGCTGTTCCATGACCACAGTGTTTCTAACCACCATGTGAATTCTTCTTTAAGACCAAATGAAATCATTTCTCCTACTCCTCCAAAGACTCTTTCACTTTGGGATATTGGTGAACCTTTTTTATGGCTCTAAAGTAGTATTTCATCAACTATACTGTCCCAAATTTTGCCCCCTGCTAAAATTGTGCTTCTTGTGATTTGCCTTCTATGTAAAAAAGAATGCCTAGCATTATGTTGATTAAGTGACAGACACGGTCATTCAGCAATTTTTCACAATCAGTAAATGAACATTTATCTTGTCCTTATACATGAAGAAAACTCAATCTCACCTCTGCACTGGCATTATTCAACTAAGACCTTAATCCTAAAATACAAGGGCTCTTTTCTCAGAACTGTTGAAAATATGATTAGTTTGAGCTATGTGAAATACTTGGGATAAAAACATAATCACTCCTAATAAAAACATGACCAAGCCCACATTAAATAATGTTATTTATTTCAACAGTGTATGACTTTGGTATAAAAATAACTGATTCTATAACATGAATTTATTTTTCCAAATGCAGTATCTATGACTCCCTTACAGAAATTCTTCGCTTCAAATAATCTTCCTTTGCCTTCCATAAAAAACAATTTTGTGTCACTCATAAAGCACCCCATTCCTAGAATACATGTCCCAGTGGCACTCTCAAGGCCCACCTCCAGCTCCATCCACCTCTTTGTCTTCTAGCAAGCAGCAGCCTTTAAATCCTAATGCATTTCAATGCACGATCATTCATCTGTCACTTTGGAAATCTTGTCTTGAAATAGCAACTACCTCTGTCCCCCATCTCAATTTTCAGCTTCCCTCCTTCAAGGAATCATGTGTGGTTCTGTGTGGTTCAGGGCCTCACACCGGCTAGGCAAACGCTCTCCAATACCAGGTGGCTACTTCAGCCCAGGGATCATGCTCACATCATTGTTTTGTTAAGAGTATTCGCACACAGTCACTAAAAGAAGTAAACTAGAAAGATGACCAGGTTTTAAACCTCTATTCTTCCTGGCCACTGCATGCACTGTGTTTACAGAATAGTCAAGAATAAGAAAGGAACTCAATGAAGTAGCTCAATGGTTGAATCAATTATCTAGCACATACAAGGCCCTGGGTGAAGTATGATGTTAATACAGTTAAAAACTACAGTTTATAAAAATTATTTAATATTCATTTAATTATAAAATAAGTATAATATGAATAGTAAGAATATACCAAGCTTTATAATAAGGATTTTTTTTCTTTTCCAACATCAGACAAACAGCTTAGGATTTCCTTTTTATGTCATCTAAAAGCACTGCCATTAGAAGCCTAACTTAAAAAGTGGCACAGTGCTGATGTTCTTTAGTGTGGAGTACCTGTCTGCTCGTGGCGCACAACGTCCCAGGATAAGGTCGAACATAGCTTGCAGGTCCTGGGCCATCCGAAGTAGGCTTCTTAAATCGTTTCTCTCGGTTTTGCAGACTACAGCCTCCTTTTATTTTATACTAAATTGGAGGTTAAAACTTATTAAGTAATTCAGGAAGTACTTTATAATTCCTATTTTGTAAATATAAAATATTATATTAACCAACAGTTTTAAAATGGAACCTGAGAAAGTTAAGACCCTCAACTGAAAACAAGTTTTTCTAAAAGAGTATGCTGATATTTGTAGCTATAAGTTCTGACTTCAATCTCAGACCAAACTTTACTGTACTTTAGAGCATTCTAAGGTATTACAATAAAGGAATAAAAGACAGGGATTTCCAACCTCCCAAAAAGGGTCAAAATAGACTGTGCTGTAGATCATACTTATGAACTGAATTTTCAGAATATTTCAGCAACAAGTCGGGCCTTCTGTGATGACTAGTTTTACATTCACTTGACAAAAGCTAGTCACTGAACAGAAAGAACCTCAAGTGAGAAAATGCCTCCATAAGAAATGGCTGTGGGAAACCTATTGGGCATTTTCTTAGCTAGTGATTGATGGAGGAGGGTCCAGCCCATTGGGGTCAGCAGAAAATCTCTAAACTGGTGGTCCTAGATTCTATAAGAAAAAAGGATTGAGCAAGCCATAAGGGCTAAGCCAGTAGCAGTATTCCTCAATGGCCTCAGCATCAATTCCAGTCACCATGGCCTGTCCTTCAAAGATGAACAGTGATGTGTAAATGTAAGCCAAATACACCTTTTCTGTAGTGATATTTTGTTTGTGTTTAAACAAATAAAGCTTCCTGAAGTGTAGCCGGAGCTACACGTGGTCAGAGTCCTTGCCCTACTGGCTAGGTTTTCCTTTCTTCTCTCCTGGTGGGCTTTCCCTGGACCCCCTTCTCTGGCTGCTGCCAAACTAGGTCACTGCCTTGAAATTCAGCCAGGCTTGTACTGTTCCATGCAGCAGTCAGCCTCACACTTCAGCCTCACACTACATCCTTACTGAAGAAACTGGGAATTCTTACAGGGAGGAATTAGTTAAAAGAATATTTTTCCCCTGTTAAAAAATGGGAAACAATTACAATAGAGAAAGTTAGATCTCTGTATGATTGTGCAATGCTTGCACTTCCTGCTTACTCAGTTAATATTTCCTTCTTGGGTCTCTGAGGGTGTTGAAGATTAGATATGTGTAGTTTTCCTTGTTTACTAGATGCAGAAAATAAATTCACTAGAAAACATAATGTATATAAAGTTGAGAGACATAAAAACATAATTTTGAGTTGGTAATGCAATTTAGAATAGAAAGTAGTCCACCAGGAGAGAAGAAAGGAAAACCTAGCCAGTAAGGCAAGGATTCTGGCCACGTGTGCCTCTGTGGGTGGCTGCAAAGCCACAGGCAAATGGCTTTCTCATGAATGTGTACCCCAAAAGTTGTATACCAGATGTAGCATGAATTCTAATTGGTATTTATAATAAAAACCCAGAGTTAGATATAGGTGTTAATGCTGAAGATCAGAGAAGCAGAGTGACCAGTCATTCGAGAGTTCTTACCTCTACCAATGCTCAGACCAAAGGGGTGATCCTGTCCTCAGACTGCACTGAACTCCTGTCTCCTTCTACCTTATATTTCTCTCTCTGACCAGCCATATCATCCCTGTCTCCATCTCCCTAGTGGTGGGATTAAAAGCATATGATCCCAGGTGCTGGAATTACCTTTGTATGAGCTTTGTTTTCTAATTTTAGACTGGATCAATGTTGTGTAGTCCAGGGTGGCCTTGAACTAACAGAGATCCCTCTGCCTCTGTCTCCTCAGTCTTGGGATTATAGGTGTGTGCTACCACTGCCTGGCCTCTAGTGACTTAGCTCTGCACTCTTGTCTTCAGGAAGCTTTATTAGTTAAAACAAACAAAATATCACTACACTTTGGACTCAACAAGACAGGATAGATAATGGAATATTTTCCCTGAAATTGTCAAATGTAAATGGACTAGACATTGTTGCTGTACTCATTGCCTGTACATATTGCATATAGTTATCATATATGTTATATTATAGTTAATTATAGTTAGTTATATTATATGTGTACTTATTGTATATAGTTTTCCTTATATTAGTTATAGTCCTCTTTTTTTAGACAAAAAGGGGGAAATGTTGTGATATTTTGCTTTAGTGAACGTGCAGCAATTGTAGCAGTAGACCCCAGATATTCTGGAGACTCCAGGGCCACGGGATGAACACCAAGGACAGCATTAGCTATGGTGTAAAGCCTGGCTGAGTCTAGGAGACAAGCTGTGTAGGCTGTGGAGGGTGGGACCAGAGAAATAATTTGGGCCCTTTGGAGAAGTCCAAAGCATAGTTTTAGATTCCAAAAGTTGAATACTGAGATTTACACCGTTGGACTTTGGTTTTGGATCCCAGAAGTCAGATACTGAGATTTACACTGTTGGACTTTGGTTTTGCTTTGTTTGTATTATGACTGTGCCCATGTTCTTCCCACTTGGAACAATTATTTAACTGATTTTGATTTTACAAGAAACCACAGTTAAGAGACTTTAAAATTTTAAGGGGAATTTGGGGTTTTACAGAGACTTTAGATTTTTAAAGAGAATAATTTAAAAGTGTTTGGATTTATAAAGACTGAAACTTGCTAAGTTTTCAAAAGATCCTGATGTTAATGCATGATCTTGGGAGAAAACAAGAAAGGAAAGGGTGTGACCTAATGGTGATATGTTTGTATGTCAGTTGCTAAGGAGTCAATTGTGCTAGATAGTTTTATGTGAACTTGGCAAAAGCTGAGAAGAAGGAAATTCTTGGACATTTTCTTAATTAGTGATTGATATAGGAAGATCCAGTCCATGGTGTGTGTGATGGGAGGGAACACCCCTAGGATGGTGGCCCTGGATTCTGTAAGAATGCAGGCAGAGTAAACCATAAGGGAGCAGGACTCTTCCAGGCATCAGCTCCTGACTCCAGACTCTGCCCTGACTTCCTTCAGTGATGAACACTAGTGTTTAAGTGTCAATCAAGTAAGTCCTTTCCTCCCCAAGTTGTTTTGGGTAATGGCATTTCATCGCAGCAATAGTAATCCTAAGACGCCTTCCAAGCTTGCTCATGAGTAGTCATCTTTATAATGCACATATTGGTTATTTACAAAGAACTTTATACAGGCTTATTAGATGATAGCTTTCTGCTCATCTTAGTCTTAAGAACTGCTTATTCACAGAACATACTAGAAGGAATCTTCCATGGCTTGTCATATTACAACTCTGGATTCTCCAGAACCAAAAAATTATCAACAGACTAATGGCAAGTTCATCCCAGTAGAATTCCAAATGTTATAAAACTGTATTCATTGTAAGAAAATACAGCAGTATCTTCAGAATATACATTATTTCTGAGTATTAATAGTACCATTTAAGTTATTTTAGCCACAGACCTATTAGGCTATACAAAAACATGAAACAAGTGAGAAATAGCAATATTAAAATATAGCACAAAAAGCATACCACTGCTGCCTACATATCATGACCATTTTTACAATTCTCAGATTTCAAAACTCATTCAAAAATCCAATTCTGCCATTCTTATGGACCACTAAAATATACAGCCATGTTTTGTATCATAGCATATATAGAAAAATTAAGAACACATGGGCAATCAACGTCAAAAACATTTACTTTCTATTATTTGAATTATAAAAAGAGATTTCAAAGAAGAATATATGAGGGGAGAATAAAATACAAGTGGCACTTTATATTATTGATACAAGAAATATGAGCTGGTTTTTACAGGTTTGGTTTTGGTGGGGTTTTTTTGTATGATGATATTGTTTTTTTAGCCTGATATTAGCCTTGAATTTACAATGCTTGGGTTGTAAATGTGTGCCACTGTTAAGGCTTGGTTAGCCTTGAACTTGCTGTACTGGGGTTATGGATGTGTGCATCTAGTTAAGGAAACATGGTTGTCATTAACTCAGCCGATAACATCATAGACACACCTGTGCTTGTGATACACTGTAGTCTGCTGGACCTGGAGCAGCTTTTCCAGTGTCAGAGCCAACCACGTAAGCAGTTTTTCTGGAACTCAGAGAAAGAAATGGTGCATAGCCACCTATAAAAAAAACATCACCACTGATGCATAGTATTAGATAAGAAAGAGTTCTGAGAAAATATACTCAGAATATACATAATCATTGAGTACCCTTAGGATTAAGACTATATTTTCAGAATGAATAGCTATTTGTACAAGTTATAACATTTTTTAAATTCTCATGTAGGATCACAATTTTTATGAATATCCATTAAATATAAGACCGTATAGGAATGAACATCTTGAACAACAGAAAAATAGAAAATTCTCTTTTCTTATGTGTGTATGTGCATAAGAATTACCATCTGTGTGCATATGTGTGTCCAGGTGTATGGACTTGTACATGAGTGCATGGGAGCCAGAGGTCAGTATCAGGTGTCTTCGTCCACCATTTTCCAGCTTACTTGTTGAAGCAGGGTCTCTCAATGAGCCTGGACATTTCCAAAGTTTGACAAAACTAACTTGTGAGTGAGTCTGTCATCCCAGTCCCCAGCCCCCCAGCGCTGCACTAAGGTTCCAGACACACTACTGCGGTGGATTGTGGCTGGAGCTGAGGATGAAAACTTGGATGCCGATGCTTGTACAGCCAGCGCCTTAGCCTTTGTGCCATTTCATCAGCTTTCTTCTCCTTTAATCCTATGTGACCTAGCTGATAAAACAGTTTATCTACAGAAGACCAAGGCTTTGTAATTTAAAATGGCAAATACTGTCTTTTTAAAAATATACATATGAAGTTATAGACAGTGCTAAAGATGTATCTCAATGATAGAATACCTATCTAGAATGCACAAGGTCCTAAGTCCTAGGTTCAATCTCATCACAAAAAAAAAAAATAGAGAAACAACAAAGGTGCAGAGAATTTAAGCCAAATTGACAACAACTTATTGATAATGCTTTGGCACACAGTACTCAGTAAATATCTCTTGATTGCCTAATAAACTTCACTGGAACAAGCAATCATGGTACGACACAAATTTGGGTAGTCTGATAAATTCATTTTAAGAAGAGAAACAGGGCTTCATAATATCCCCATTATTCATATTATCGCTGTTACATAGCAAATATGTGTGGTTTAAAACTATGTATATAAAAAATGAGCAATGAAAAAAAAAGCTGGTATTTATTAAATCACATTGAAGTTTTCCAACATTAATCACACAGACTCTTCTCATAATGAGCTGAAGCACACATGGAGTTATGAGTACAAGAAAACACACAAGGAAACAAAAAGTTGTAATGATAATTTCCACATAGAAAGGTTCTCTTCTGTTTTATTTGTAGCTTTGTACTAATGTTTACATGTTTCTCAGAATTTCCAACTGTCCTAGTTTTCCACAAACATGGAACTGAGAGTGCTAAAACTAGAATAGTTCCATGCAACCAGGATGATGGATCACCTTATCATAGTATTCTGCATAACCAACAATAAATAACTGATATTCTACATTACACATTTAGTTGGGCATTCAAAATACTGAGTATATTATTATGTACACCATAAGCCTGCATGATAATGATGGTACAGTAATAAGAAAAAAATCTAGTTTCAAGTAAAGATATTAGGTAAAGAAACAATTATATTACTATCTGTGCTGCCAATAACTAAGGTACAAAATATAGGAGAGGGTCCTAGGAAATTCACATTAGTAGAGTTTGATTTGGGGTATACAGTTAAACTGACATATGAAGGGCCAATTTTAAATGATAAATCAAACTGACAGAAAGGAGAAATTAAGAACATAGAAGGAGAAGAGATTTGAAAGGAATGAATTCAGTTTGGGATATATTGAGTTTGATGTGCCAACAGCAAAAAACAAACTGGCACAAAGCAATAAAAATCCATTTGGAAAAAGATGTCCAGTATGTGAAGAAAAAATATGTAGTCACAATGACAGTCACAAAGCAATGGGCATTCTTCACAAACAAAACAACTAGCTCATTGAGGCAGGCACTCATCTGGGAAAACATCAATCTGTACAGCAATTACATAAACAATAATTATTTAAACCTATATATCAACTGCACTCTCTGATGTGGATTCTCTACATTATGATTAGCTAGTATAGTAAAATCATCCTTCTTGGCATACACATATAGGTCCATCAATAGAACCACAAACAATCTCCTCCAACGCTGCACTGGTGGCAGAAAAACCTTCCCGCTCAAAGAAGAAATCTATAAAAGAAAATATTTAGATGAGGCTGTCCATCTTAGACAGCTAATATATAATCCATATAGACAATTAACATGGAGCTAATGTTGGAAGCTATTCATTTTATAACTGCATTTAAAAAGCAATGAAATATTCCTAAAGTCGTACCAGGATAGATACATTTTTTAAAGAATGTTTTCTCATGAAAGGTGGTAGGTAGCTGCCTTTAGACTTTAATAGCAATTTCTAGGGAAACTTTATTTTGGGAAGATATGCTTCCTTCTCAAATTAGTTGTGAGAAAACAAGGCACAGCTCTTGCTTTATGTGGAATTTCAGTATCCATTTTCTTTCCCAGCCATAAAAGCACAGCAGCTCAGTCCTGGTCCATTAGGAAGGAAATCCTAGATAGGTTACTCTTGATCAAATGACTAAAATATTTAGTATATTAAATAGAATTTGTTGAGGAAAATGTGAAGTTACTGTATTGGAGGTCTAGTCAAGCAAGATAAAAAGGAGATAAAACAGGTTGAGAATAACTTCACCTAATGCTACAAAACCTGCTGCTCTTGTGAGGCTTGCTGTAATAATTAAGTTATACGAAGTCCTAACATCTACCCTTCCTACATCAGCTCTTAGCATATACCTGATCTTTCATTTACATAAGTGTGCACATATCTGCATGATCCAGTAAGATATCTGATATAAAGATGCATGAAAGAGCATGGTATTTGTTTAAAAACTGTCTTGCCAAAGAAATGAGCAGAAAAATGGACAGAAACACCTGTTCCATCAATTACAAACATGTTGTCCTGAGTAGCACACACGTGAACACACACACACACACATCTCTCCTAAGCGTTCCCAAGCATAGAATTTCTTAATTTCTGTTAAAGATGAATAAAATAGTCCTTTAAGTTAGTATAGGGGACTTGTTGCTTGTTCTGGTTGTTTTGTTTGTTTGTTTGGTGTGTGTGTGTGTGTGTGTGTGTGTGTGTGTGTGTGTGTGTGTGTGTAGACATGTGGAAGACAGATGACAATTGTGGGAGTCAGTTACCAAACGTAAGTCATCAGACTTGGCAGCAGGGGTCTTTACCCACTGAGCCATGTCACCCACCTCATAGGGATGTGTAATGTGGTTCATTAGTTTATACTTTATTACAAGGCAGTAAATATCATGATTACTGCTCTCAAGCAGTTCACGGTTTATTGGGACGTTCACATATATTAACAGTAATTACAGAATCAACCCGCTACCCAAAAGAAGTCACCATAAGTCAGAAGGGGGAAAAGTTAGAATTTTATTTCAATTGAATATCAAGAATAAATAGGAACAAGCCAAGTGACAGAGGAACACAGAATATATTAGACACAAGTATTAGCAGGTACAGAGGCACAAAAGTGACAGAGAATGATCTTAAGAAAATTATCGAATTAGAATTGCTGAACTGTAGTCAAGAGTAGAAGCAATGTGCAGGTCTTTGGAAAGGTGGGATTAAGTGAGAACATAAAGAATTCTATTGCCATTGAAGAGTCCAGATTTTTAAGTCCGGTGTTACAAAAGCACATTTTTGTGTCACAGTCCACAGATGTGGATTGGTTCCACCTTGACAAAGGTCTGAGTGTTCAGGCCTATTCCTGCTCCTTCAAAGTTATAGACAGGAGGTTTAACTCAGGGTGTGGCTACTAGCAGGATGTTCTGACCGAGGGTGTGGTTACTTGATGCTGTGGTATTTGAGAAGGTGATTGCTTTGTTTGTTCCTTGTATCTCAGCAGGGAAGTCTTTTGTCTTCCCGCTCATTTATTTTGGATTGGGGCATTTAAAGCTCATGAGAAATAAACATGGGCAGGTTCAGCATTTACTGAGTTACCTTCCTGACTCTATCCTGTGTCTCTGCCTTTTCTTTTGTATCTTTACATTTTTCTACCTGCCATTTCTTAACCTTCGTGCTTCCCTCCAAGTATGGACGATTAAGCCAGGCGGGACCTCGCTGATGTTGTTGCCGCGACGTGGGATACAGCATTTTTTTTTTCAAATAATGTATATGTTTTTAAAAAGATGAGTCTATCCACAAGATAAAAAGATGAACACTGAGACTAAAGCAACATGCTAATGATTTAACTGAGAAAAAAAATGAGAACTTGTATTAAATTTGAGTAGTTATGAAGAGAGGGAAAGCATTTCTGAGAGATTCTGAAGCTATAACCAGTGGTCTTAAAGGCCAAGAAAAATGGCCAGGTAAAAAAAAATGGAAGCTCGAGTTCTAAAGCTTAGGCCAGCCAGAGATGGCGATGGAGATGATTGACAGCATTACAGACTTTAAGACAGGAGAAAACTTATCTTGGAGATATGCTATAAGTATTTTCCCTTGGGAGTAACTGAATATGAGTAGTAACTGAAGTTATAGATATGAATAAGAAAGTACAATGAGCAAAACAAAAAGAAAAAGATGGGAAGTGCAGTATCTTTTAAAACTAGGCATAATTGGTAGGAAAGAAAAAAAGCAATTCCTTTGTTCAGCATTGAACCACTGGTACTTAACAGAAAGAAAAAGAACCAGCAAAAGGCAATGAAGAAAGTGGTCACCTGTATCAAAATAAGGGCAATAAAAGCATCACAGGGTAAATACTAAGATGTTGGGGAATAAATGCTTATAACAGCTCAACTGTATTTGGCATATGTTCCATAAATATCGAGGACAGATTTAAAAAAAAAAAGCAGTAAAATTTGAGATCTGAAATACACATGACAAATTTTAACATATCCAGAGAAACTTAAACCAACCATATTCTGAGCAGGGATGTAAATAGAATACTTAACTCCTGGACTATTAAGGGGGAGGGGGGGATGGCATTTTATATCTTTTGAAAATGCAGGTTTAAAAAAGAAAACATTGGAATTTAGATGGTATTAAATTTTTAAAAATCAGAGCTTTAAAAGCAGAAAGCCAATTAGAAATATTAAAAGTTAAGCCCAATTCATGAACTGAAAAATTATTAGAAGAGAAACCAAATAACTACTTATCAGTCCCTAGGCCACCTCTCAAGAATAAAACTTTTCATTGAATGTAGAAAGAGGTTCTCAGTAAGTATGAAGCAGGGGGATGGTCAGGTAATGTCACTGTGGAGTGACAGGAGAATGAGACTATCTGTTAAGTGATAATACAAATTAGCAATGTGAGAAAGTTATATCGTAGTAAATAAATCTGATTAAGGTGTGTGACAACCGTAAGCCTACACAGAGCAGAAGACTTGGATTTTATACATAGTCCACCGAGCCAAAGAATCAAAACCCTAGCTCTAGTGTTTTCCCTGCCTACTTCGTGCTTTGTTACGTCTGAAGAGCGGTCCTTTGGCCCTGTGTTTAACTCCTAGGGGCAGGCTGCAGGCGGGACGCGTGTGGCAGGACGCTGACCTTCAGCATCTTACCTGTGGCCCGCGGCTTAGGGAACGGTACCTGGTAGGACCCAGGCCCCACGTGCTCCTCGGTGCCACCGTGGGCCAACCTGAGCCAGCGGGGAGCACGATCGTACATGGCGATGAGAGGCGGGGCTCGGGGGACCGGGGGAGCCTAGGCGGGCGCGGAGGTACCCCGAGAGAGAGCGTGCGAGCCGCGTGCTTTCCCCCGGGGCCTCCGGCGCGGACAGCGGTCAGAACTCCCGCCTCCCGGCCAGCGCCACTTCCACTCAGTATCCGGGCGCCGCTCTAGGGAAAGGACTTAGTCTCGAGAGCTTCCGGTTCTGGCTCCGCCTACTCCTCGCCTCCCGGAAGCCTTAGAAGCGGGAAGGCTGGCGGGACTCTGACAGGGAGGTGCGTTTCCGGCGGAGCGCTCGGAGCCCCCGAACCCGCCTGGCTTCCTTCCCAGTAGGCTCTGCGCCTAGTCGGGAGACCCTGCACCTGTCTCTGCGTCTCTGCTCATCTGCGCGATCGCTTCCTACTTTCACTGCGCTGGAAAGTCCTAGAAAGGCGTTAGAAGGAGGAGAATTAATTAAACCTTTAGTTACTCTTCCCTATAAATATTGGTGACTGGAAAGACTCAGGAAAAAAAAAATATGAAAGATCGGAAACCTGAAACAGGGCTTGGGGTCAGCAAGGTCGCCCTTCATGGCTGCTACACATGCATCCAAGGAACAAAGTCACCCCCAATCGTAAGGAAACCCGGGAGCGGGGAGGGTTGGGGTGACAATAACAACGGAAAAGGGAAAGTTCACCAACTGAAGCAACGCAAGTGCAGGGACTGAAAATGCTTCTGGTGTTGGGTACCTATAAAGGGCAGAATTGCTGTACAGTGAAGGCATTGAAGAAGCCCAAGTCACTCTCATTGAGTCTCTTAACCTTCAGCAACAGGAGCCTGGCTTTTGCAAAAGGCGTACGGAAAGTATCAGAATCCACCTCTATCGATTAGGCTGTTTTTCTATTAAGAAACCTCCACAGCTTCTTAGCGTCCCTAAAGGTTTAGGCAGTCCATGCCTTAGTTTGTCTTAGTGTCTTTCCTTAGTCTGTCCCTAATACAAATCTTGACTTTTAAATTCTGTAGTACTTGGTTTGCTACTTAGTTCTGTACATTATAGACTGGATTAATTGTACCATCTCTGTTACAATGCTCTCCACAAGAGTGTGTGTTTCCTAAGGATGAGTCTCCTGTCGTCTATCAAACATTTACTTACATGAAAAGTGCTTATTGGCAAGTGCATAATTCTCTTACTCTCCTAAGTTAACCAGGATACAAATATAACTAAAGTTCGCGTCCCTGAATGTTCTCTAGTTGGGAAGGACATGAATGATCCAAGAAGTGGCAAACAAGATACACAGACTATTTGGGAACCTTCTTTGTAATGAATTGTTAAACTTTCTCGATGACTTTAGTGCTTCCTACATTTTTAAAAGCTTATAATAGTTCTCTCAATGTTATGTTAGCCTCATAATCCAGTCTACAGCAAGATCTCAATCGGGAGGTCTAGAATGAATTTACCATGACATAGGATGAGTCACAGATGAAAGGAGGAAAATCTGCATCATTAAAGGTAGTGTTTCCTTTAACCTCCTGTTGAACGGTCCTTGTGCGTCGTTTGTTTCTGATGACCCAAACCAGTGTAGCAACAGACAGCAAGTTCACAGCAGAGTGTAGCATCCTCAGTCTGGGTGTGCAGTAGCCTGCCACTTGTCCAGAAATTGAGGAAAATACACAGGCCGTAAGTCAGATAAGGCGTTATTGAAATCAACCACAGGGATGCTAGCAGGGGAGAGAGTAACCGTACTCACAGTGAGTGTACAGAGGAAGATATCACAGCACAGAGCACCTCTCTGCCTCAGCTGAGTGTTCCTTTTCCACCAACTGCAGAATGATTTTGAAAATAATTTCATCTTTTTGTTGATCTGTTTTGTTTTGATTTTGAGGCTTGGTCTTGAAGTATGGTCAAGGCTGGCCTCAACTTTGAACACTTCTCTGTCAGCCTTCCACGTTCAGGGATTGTAGACATATGCCATCACATCCAGCTTAAAACTAAATTCCTCAACTCATTGTGACGTTAGTTTTCCATTGTTTTGCTTTTGTGTAAAATAAAAAATAGTAATAGTAATAAATTTATTTTAATTAACATCAAGCAAAATAAGTCCAATCAGTGTTGCCGGAGGTCACACTATAAGTGATATATGTTCAAATGATGATTAGTGTTTCAAAGATTACAAAATATATTTTACAAGTTTTGTTTAATATAAAATTTTACTACTCTACACTTCAGGAAATGCATTTTAGAAATTGCTTGTCCTCTTTTCACTGCTTACAGAGCATCTGCTGTGGGCCAAGCAGTATATGAGCACGGCCAGGAAGACCTCATTTCTGCCACACTGATGGAATAAATTCTACTAATTTCTTCATTCCACACTGAAGCTTACAGCCATTAAATTTATTGGTCAATACATCACATATTACTGAATGCTGGAGGTGGTTTCAAAGCCAGTCTGAGTCCACAGCTTAGTTTCGTGGCATTAAAAGGCACATGGTCCTACCTGTGCTCCACTCTCAGAGCAAACCGTACTCAATCACAGTGTTCTCTATACCTTGATGGGTGACTCCTTGTCTTGACATCCATCATTTCATGATCCAAAGATGACGTGCTATAGTCTCAGCTGCTACAGATGACAGGCAAGAAAAACAAAAGTATGCTCTTCTCCCTCTCAAGGATTCTTCATGTCTTTGTGTCTTTTCTTCTATACCCTTTTTTTGTTCTTCCATTATATTTTATTCTTGTTCATAACTCATATATGCTTTGAGATACATGTTTATTCAGGTGTTTGTTTAATACCTAATGGATGTGTCCCACCACCACTTCAAGTGGACTATGCCCAGACTTACATCTTAAATTCTTCTTCCTCTCTAGAAAGCCTGATCCTCCCTCTCATTTTCAATTTCTGTTCTAAAGAACAAACTTCATCCCATAGATAAGGCTACAAAGCTCTTAGATGCCTTCTCCTCCCACATCCAAACAACTGCCAAGTTCTTTCACATCCCACCTCTGCGATCTCTCTGAAATCCACCTCCTCACCCGAGCCTCGCTGTCATTTTGTTGATGCTCTCGACCCTGTTGGTTTTTTCTAATATCTCAAATGGAATGCCTCCCTGCAGTCTCTCTGCTGCAGCTCATCCCACACAGTGCAACTAGGTTAATCTTCCTGAGTAGAGTTTGCAGAATATCACTCCCCTGCTTGGAAATTTCCTGTGGCTTACTTTGAATAAAGTTAGCATTGACTGTTTAGACAATCCTATTTACCTTTCTCTCCCTGAGTCTTCCGCTATTCCCCACCCACACAAGTTACATGTCAGTCCCAGACCTCTGCATTTGTTGAGGGTTTGGAAATGCCCTCCTGCTGCTCATCTGTTCATGTGAAGTTCTGAAAAGCATTGGGTTTTGTTCCCATCGTGTGTAGCATAGTATGTTTTAAAGAATACTGCGAGATTGAAGCCAAACGCTAAAAGCCCCATGAAGTAAACACTAATTGGAGGCTCCCCTAAATGGGGAGCAATGTGGAGAGGTAGTTGGAGAGGTTTAGGATCATGAGAGGGATATCTAAGTCATGAAGAAATTGGTTAAATGAATTTCGTGCAGTCGGTAGTATCTTGGAAAATGCAGATGCAATGTTTCTCTTGCTAACTTTGACTAAAGTCGACATTTGTAATAAGTCATCTGCTGAGAGAAATAGCCACTGTTGACTCTTCTACTTGCCTGTAGAAACTAGGTTGGAAAGCAAAGCAGAGACAATAGCCTGATTACTGGCTTCCTAAAAACTGTTTGTAAATATTAGTACCTGTTTCTTCCCGTTCCATACGTGCAGCGTATTCAGTCAGTTTATGATCCTCACTGCTTAAATAAATCCTCTGATTATAATCTATTTTAAAAACAATCATGTTAAGTACTATTAGGAAGGAAATCTTGGTTGAATCTTGAACATGCTGTGTGAGTAAGCCATTTTCAAAAAGATGTATGGTATCACTTAAGTGAGATATCTATACTACCCAAGTATACTACCAAGATACTACGCCAAGTCCATGGCTTATAGAGGGTAAGGTTGAGAATTACTTAAGGGTTAAGAAGTTTCAGTTGTGTAAGATAATTATCTTCTGGGGGTCACTGCACAACAATTTGGACACACTTAACACACTGAACCATACACATAAATGGTTAACTGTCATTACAAAGAGAAACTTTTATTACAAAGAGAAATAACTACTTTATGTTGTTTGTATGATTTGGGAAATCTCACAACCATTTGATGAAGTGTACTTTCTTATCACAGCTATAATATAAAGGATATGGCAACATGTCTTTTACCTGGGTAGAGAAAAAAATCCAAACAAATCCCAACATTAACAGGTGTGTGTTGATTATCTAATATCAACAAGCATGCAAAATATTTCATAGATCCATAGACACTCACAGACAATTGTTGGTGCAAGTTCTAAAAGTGTGAGTTAAATAGCAATTCAATGGTAAGAAACTAATAAAAGCCATGGAACAGCGTATGATGCCTATTTCAGTGGAAGGTACTAGATACCACGAATAGGCCTAATACTGAGCACAAATGACACTCAGATGCCTTATGCATATGTCTAGGTAGTTGAACTTTTTAAATAAAGTTTGTTACTTGAAAATAACTTAATATTTTGCAAGGAAGTTGGTACTTCTGCACAACTGTCTTATAAGATACCAAAATGTACCTGGTTTTGCTTCAACCTACAGGGTTTTTGTTTGTTAGCAATTTTTAGGGCTTGTTAGGGTATTTTTTTAAAACTTTTTGTTTGTTAGGATGTTTGTTTGTTTGTTTGGGGGGAGAGAATTGAGACAGTCTCTCTTTGTAGATCTGGCTGGCCTGGAACTTACTATGTAGACCAGGATGGTCTGGAACCTAGAGATCCACCACCTCTGGAATACTAAAATTAACAGCATGGGCCACTACACCTGGCTGGCCTGTGGTTTTTTTTGTTTTGTTTTGTTTTTTAAAAAAAGTGAAAACTGGGTTTCCAAAAGTAATTAACACAGTTCCAGGTTTACACAAGCCCAAGGCTAGATGAAGGATCAGAGTTTTATATCCATCACGCTTAGCTGCTAGAACAATAACTGAAAGTTTTGCCAGCGTCCTCGCTTTCTTCTTCTTTCTCCTAATACGATCAACAACGGTTTTCCTCCTACAAAACACAGGCGAATCTGACTCCGAGAGCTCTCAGAAAATGGCCTGTGTGGCCATGTGGCAGCCTGGTGAAACGCAAGGAAGTCAAGAGACTTCAACTTCCCAGCTACCCTCTTTCCTATCCATCATCAGCCACCAAGAATTGCATTATCTAAGGGTCTTCACAGTCTCACGTATAAACCTTTGCACTGCTTTATATGAATGCAATTCGCAGAATAGGTCGTGATAGATAAAGCAAATCTTTGCAATACCTGGAACGAACACACTGATTCCTAGAGACTAGAATATACTCTTCCAGAAATTTGTCCTAAGTGTTTTCATTTTGTGCTTGTATTTTTTCTTTCTTTAATTTCATAAACTTTATCATAGAAAACTTGCAAATAAAGAAGAACATCACCCACTAAAATTAACCATGCCCAAAATTTACATTAGACATCAGACAGGTAAATTTCTAGATTTATTGTGAACATTTAATATTCTATAAACTAAAACACTCTTTAAAACCTACAAGGATTATTTTAGTACAGAGCACTAGATGGCACAATTTCACCAATTTAGGCTAATAAAATATTCACGTTCCTATTAAGTCCACAAAAACTAATTTAGATTTATAATTGCATCTAAGCAATTGGTTCATATAACAATTTTATAAGCTATTGAGGCCAAAGGATACATAAACCCTTGTCTCAAAAAGAACAACAGCAACAAAAGCTTTCTAAGCACCCTCCCATCCATGCGGCCTCTGTGATTTCCACACTGGCTCACCATGGCCAGAGCCAGAAGGTAACGAAGCCAATGGTGCAGTCCATCATTTGTATCTTCATGCAACTCGCCCATCCGTGTGGTCTCTGTGATTTCCACACTGGTTCACCATGGCCAGAGCAGGAAGGTACAGAAGGCACTGGTGCAGTCCATCAGCTTTATCTTCAGACACTTGCAAAGTCTCAAAGCCAGGTGTGGCTTTGGGAGCAAGTAAATGCAAGGATGGTCAAATGCTGGTTTTGACGAGTCCCTGAGCCTCACTTAAATGATGCTGAAGAAATTCAGTCTAAAACAAAGTCAACAAAGCTACTGGGTTAGATCATGCTAACAGGAGATAATATTTCTCTGCTGCAGAGATTTTCCAGCTGGAAATGATAAAAGGATTGAGAAGTTGAGAAGGCAGTATAGAAAATATGGTTCTGAAACACATGTTCATATTGTTCTCATGGGACTTATGCTTATCAGGTAAAAATAAACACTGTCTTATTTTTAATACATTTTTTTTAAAAAACTAAGGACTGGAGAGATTGCTCAGTGGTTAAAAGCACTTGCTGTTCTTGCAGAGAACTCAGGTTTAGTTCACAGCTCCCATGTGGCAGACCACAACCCTCCATAATTCTGTTTCTATAGGGTTTAACACCCTCTTCTGACCTTTTCAGGCACCATGCATACTTTCAGTATATAGACAAATATGCAGGCAAGATACTCATATAAATAAAAATAAAATAGATCTAATTTTAATTTAAAAAATAAATAAAAGTAATAAAGTAAATTTAATTTTTTAAAATTATTGATAATGTATTTCATATACCCCATGTTTTGCATGCTTATTCTGAATATAAAAGTGGCAATTCTAATTTAAACAATCCAAAGAAAATAGACATTTCTCTTTAAGACATAAACGTTTATTAATCATTCATTTGTATCAAATACACATTTTGTAATATTGACACATCATAAGACTATAATGTGGGATAGTGACTCCACTGATAAATGCTTACAATGAGGTGTTAGGTGTAGCAGCCTAAATGTCTGAATTATTTTTGCCTCACTGCTTAAGGTAATTATACCCAAATGTGACCTAAATTTTCTCATATTTAAAAATTAAAAAGAAATGGTGCATAAGTAATGGAAAATGATAGAGATTGACCAGTTTTCACATCCATTTGACCTTTAATTTGTTTTAAATATCATGTTTGTAGCAGAATTCCCAGATCTGTCTAATGTGTTCACTATCACCTTCTTTCTTGGAGTCATTTATAGTTCATTTATAGGTTTAATCACTCTTACGCTCCCTTTTGGCACACGAAGCAACCCATCAACCAAATGAGGAGATGTATACCTCACCTGGATCATGTCTGTGACTCCTGATGTGATCCTAAGTGATGTGAACACTGTCAGATGGGATCGTCAACAGTGCTAGGTCCTTGCTTATAAGTCCCCTCTTAGATACTCTGAAAAGCCCTCCTGTTCTGAGGAAAGTCGTCATCTTACGCAAAGGACACGGACTCTGAGAGGTCATCTGTGAAGATGGGAATGGGGACAATTACAGTGCCTTATGAGCTAGATTTTTTGAATCCACACTAGATATGAATAAAGGGACAGATTGCCCTTAACCCCCATCCACTAGACCAAGCACGATGGTAGACAGAGGGGAAGAGACTTCAGAGAAATTCTACAGCCGTGCCAGAGGCCGTTGAAAGCTGATGTCTGCGGGTGGACAGCTCAGCAGCCATGCTAAGTAGACAGACTCCTTATAGAAAGCTGTTGCCAAGCACTTAAACATATATTCTCTCTGAAGCTGCCAGAATTCTCTGCAAAGGCCGTTATAATGCTCCTCTCATCCATCAACTCAACACGGTTACTGGTTTTCTCTTTAAGATCGTTTACCCCAATAGCATGGGGAAACAGAACTTTGCTCTCAAGCAGGTTTAACATTAGAGTCTCTTTCTTATCCCTCTTAAGATAATGTTTAACCAATATCCTAGACAACATGTACAATGTATTATGGAAAATAAGAAAGAACATAGAGTACGCTTCAGAAGACAGCATTCTTTAAAGGAAGTGTTATAATGTGCGACATAATGAGCACTGTGTCTTACTCCCCAGTGTTTCCATTTCATCCCTGAAGACTATCTGAGAAAATTACAATAATTCATCTCCCTTGCCAGGGATGACTTGTTCAGCAAAAGCCAACTTCAGCTGTGTTAGGCCTGCCTAAAATATCCACCACCCCAAGGATGCCCATTCTAATCCCCAAAAGCTACAAATATGATAATTTGGTCAGTTATAGGGCACAGCTAGCCTTAAAGTAAGAGAAGAGTTGGTTGAGACTAATCCAACCACACAAAAG
The DNA here is from genome assembly GCA_004026605.1 of Ondatra zibethicus. Lineage (NCBI taxonomy): Eukaryota > Metazoa > Chordata > Mammalia > Rodentia > Cricetidae > Ondatra > Ondatra zibethicus. Next base: position 73,494 of record PVIU01004185.1, read on the forward strand.
TAAAGCTGAGGCAAGACACTTTGAAGAAGGATGCAAAGCAAGCAACTGCTGACTAACACAGGCCCCCCCGGAGCTGTCTCCAGCAACTCAGAGCTGAGAGTCAACAAGGATTCAGGGACGTTAGTCTACACAGGATCAGAGCTTTTGCCAATACCTGGTTGAAGTAGAAATCAGATTCTTCCTTGTCCGCCGGATGGAAGCCCAGGCCCGGCAGCTCACACTTTGACTTAAGTTCTGTGAGGGGAAAGTAGCTGAAGCCCCTTCTGTTTCTGTCCCACAAAACTAGGAGTAATAAATGAGAACTGTTTTGTGCTACTAGATTTGTGATAATTTGTTGTGTTGTTTTTACTTTATTATTTAAAACAAAATTGCAAGTAAAAAAAATGAGATAAACTCCATGTTTATTGCTACTTTATTTTTTATAGCACAGACTTGGAATAAACTTAGTTGTCCATCAACAGGTGAATTGTTAATGAAAATTTGGTGTGTGTGTGTGTGTGTGTGTGTGTGTGTGTGCATAAAAAATGAAATACCATTCCACTCTAAAGAAAAATGAAATCATAAAATGTGCAGGAAAATGGATGGACTTAGAATGTATTATACTAAGTAAGGTCATACAATATCAGAAGGAGAAAAAAACCACATTTTCTTGCTCATATGTGGAATTTACCTAATAATAAATGCACACATGTAAACAAATGTAAACATGGATACAGTATAATATGTAGAAAAGAGAACAAGAAAGACTAAAGATTAGGGGATGAGGAAGAACTGAATGCAGGTAATGAACAAGAGCTATGATGCTATAAATGTTTCCTAGTTCTAACTCTTACATGGATTTTTTATTTCTGGTGGTTGATAAAAGCATAAAAATGTATTCAATAGTGACAGTTTAAAATCCACAACTTCCATTCCAAATGGCTACCCTAACTATATAGACACTCACTGAGTTGTATAAATTTTGTGTCTGATTAATTTTTAGTATGTGCTAATTTGGTTTTGGTAAGAACAGAAGCATGATATAGTGACCAAACAGTTGTAATATTTTACAAAGAGTTCTGGAGAATTATAGTTCTAATAATGATGAAATATTATAATATTATATACATGCTATAATCTCAAAAAATAAAAGAACTAATAAAAAAGAGAATAAACCTCAGGATAAAATGGTGTCTCTTCATTCTTTGGATGTTGCTGTGTTTGGACTTAATGAATAGATCTGACTTGTGATGGAAAAGATTGTGTTGATAGAATCCCTGAACATTGGAGCATCCTCATAGCCAAGAATAAACTGCTTTTGGTGATAACGCCTAGGGCAGAGATGAATTAGAAACTAAAGCAAACCTATTATCTGCCTGCCACTGAAGGGATTAACCCTGAAGTCCACCGTATATCTAGGATTATGGCACATAAGAAATTTACTGTTTAAACGAGTTTTGAGTCAGGGTCGCTGTAACTTACAGACTAATGTTAATGCTGGACATAATGACTAGCATGTGTACTCCCAGTTCTTGGAAGTTTTAAGCAAGAGTATTGCTCCAAATTCAAGGCCAGTATGGGACACAGAGAGTTCCAAGCCAACCTGGGCTAATAGTGAGAAACTGTCTCAAGGTCAGGGGGGTGAGGCAGGTATGGTGGTTTGTGCCTGAAATCTAAGCACTTGGGAAGTAGAGAAGGAGAATCAGAAGTTCAAGGCCATCATAACCATGTAGCCAAGATCAGCCTGGGCTACATAAGATTGGCTCATCCCCACCTCCCAAATTAATGAATGGGCCTATTGATGGACAGCTAGTATAATTACATTGTAAACACAATTTAGGTGAAAGAACACTAAATACTAAAGCTAGAAGCTTGAAACAATGTGAGTGTAGCTCAGTGTAGTACTTACCTTGCATGCATAGGCCCTGGGTTAGATCCCCAGCATGCTCCACCCCCAAAACCAACTGCTTAAAAATATCATGGCTCACAAATGGATGGATCTAGAAAACATCACATTGAGTGAGGTAACGCAGACCCAGAAAGACAAATATCATATGTACTCACTCATAAGTGGCTTTAAGACAAAAAACAAAGAAAAACCAGCCTACAATTCACAACCCCAGAGAACCTAGACAACAATGAGGACCCTAAGAGAGACATACATGGATTTAATAATTTAATAAAAACTACATGGGAAGTAGAAAACGACAAGGTCTCCTGAGTAAATTGGGAGTGTGGAGATCATTGGAGAGGGTATAAAGGGAGGGGGAAGGTAGAGAGGGGAGCAGAGAAAAATATATAGCTCAATAAAAATAATATCATGGTCCAGTGGACTGGTCATTTAGTATCCATATAACTTTGAGCAAACCATGCAGTCTCGCTGATCTTTTATTTCTGGATTAAGGAGGGCAAAGTGATAATAGTTACTATCACTGTACTATGGTAATGACTGAATCTAGCTTTAAAAGAGTGAAGTTATGTAGCACAGTGAGTATCTAAAACCCAAGAATTATTCAATTTTCTAACAAGTGCAAAAATACAAATAAAATATGGAGCAAGGGAAAGAGAAAAATAGACACAGGGAGTAAAAGTTAACTAAGAAAAATGGAAAGCTTTTAAAAAATATAGTAAAAGATAAAAGTCAAAATGTTAAATATTGGAGCTCAATAAAATAATCTTATTATATCACCTAATATTATTATGTTCTCTAATATTTTATTGTTACTTTAAATGGTTTATTGCCTAATAAAGTACATACAATTGTCAAAGAAAAATTTTAAGCATTAAGCTTCATGTATGATAGAAATCAAATTTCATTATTAAAAGAAAGATAAGATAATATCCTTAAATCATAGTTTGCAACCAAAGCAATTGGCAAAACCAAGGTATAATGGGGGCTGGAGAGAAGGCTCAGTGATTATGAGCACTGGCTGTTCTCCCAGAGGATCTGGGTTCAGTTCCCAGCACCCACGTGGGAGCTCACAGCTGTCTGTAACTCCAGTTCCAGGGGATCTGATACCTTCATACCAATGCACATAAAATAAAGTTAAATAAAAAACAAAACAAAAAAGACAAGGTATATTGACTAGTTTTTTTTCTATTATGTTACCTACTTATTTTATTTAAATTTTCAAGAATCCACTGATTGTTTTGTGATTTTAAAAGTTGTCAATTTAAAAGTAACTAATTATGAAGCAGGTGTTAAGATTGAAAAGAACAAGTCCTATTACAGAACTATCTAGATATCTCAGTATCTTTTCATTTGTTTCCTTTGGGTGTCTTCGAGGTGGTCTTTCTCTGGCCCCTGGTAGAATTTCAGGCATGGACCACCCCACTCAGCTCTTTATTGGTTTTCTAAGGATGCTGTCACCAAGTACTGTGAACTGGATGTCTTAAACAACAGAAATGTTTGGTTTCACATTTCTAATTGTCCGAAATGAAGATGACAGCGGCACTGGCTCTTCCTGAGGTCTGACAAAGGATCTACCTCCCTCCTTGGCTTGTGGAGTGTCTTCTTCTCCCGAAGTTCCATCACATTGTTTTCCTTCTCTGTGTGTCTCTTTCTAAGTTGCTAAGTTGCTCCTTATAATGGATTCACTCGCATGTTACAGACCATTCTGGTGAACTTATTTAAAGACTAACTTTGGTATGTCTTGACCACACACCAAAAATATATTATTTCTTGTATTTAATAAACTTCTAAGACAAAACAAGTTACTTTTGTAGTAATGATAATATTAGTGTTAATAATTCAGCAATTGTAATTTTATATTTGGTATGGTATCAAATTGATGTTTTCCAAAATGAAGAAATTTAGTAATAACTATCAATATTTGCTTAAGTTAAACCATTATTCACTTTGTGGTTGGAAAATTATTTTAATATAAATATATCTAGCTGTAGTTGCACATTGAATTTCTTAACATTTAAGAAAAGAATTTTCAGTGTGCCAGGGAAACTGATAGGTTAACTGCATATCTTCACTCTCCCTCCTCTCCTCCAAATCCAGTCCCTCAGCTTCACCTCCACTCCCCACCCCCAGAGCTCCAGCGTATCACAGATCTTCCAATCCAACCTTCCTTCCCCAACTTTATCCCAGCCCCTAAAAACAGCAGGCACTCCCTGAAAACCTACTAGCCCTGCCAACTTAGGAAACAGGTAGGCTAACTGCAGATCTTCACCTCTCCTTCAGCTCCTCCAAATCCAATCTCCCAATTTCATCCCAACTCTTTAGCAGACTATCTGCTGTGGCCCCACTCCTCTCTGTTCCCATCTCCAGAGGATCATGCAGATCTTCCCCTCCAACCTTTCCCCCACTTATCCTGCTATCCCAGCCCCCAATTCTGTCAGGTATTCTTTGGAAACTCATGAGCCAAGCCTGCCAGAGTAGTAGCAAATAGATCCTTAAAGCAGGTAGACAAGCTTCAAGTCTTCAATTTCCCTTCCTCCCCCAGTCTCACCCTCAGCTTTGTAGGAGACTACTTGTTCTGGCCTGGAGAGATTAGATTAGAGATAATAAAGATAATAAAGGCAGTTTGCAGCAAACCCATAGCCAACATCAACTTCAATGGAGAGAAACTCAAACCAGTTCCACTAAAATCAAGAACAGAAAAAGTTGTTTATTCTCTCCATACCTAGTCAATATAGTACTTGAAATCTTAGCTAGGACAATAAGACAATGGAAGGAAACCAAGGGGATACAAGTTGGAAAGGAAGAAGTCAAAGTATCTTTATTTGCAGATGACATGATAGCATATATAAGTCCTATTCCAAAGTATTAGTTTTTGTTTCATCATTATATGATATGATATATTTATATTATATTATATTCCCTGAGCCTGATTGTTTTTTAATGATAATCAGAAAAAGGGTAGATGTGATGGGCAGGGAGGAAAGGAGAAACTGGGAGGAGTATAGGGAGAGGAAACTGTAATCAGGATATATTATGTGGGAAAAAAATTATTTTCAATAAAAGGAAAAAGGAAAGTAAATAATTTTCCTCCTTTTCATACCTAGTTAAATTGAACAAATTAAAGATTACATAAATGATATCTCTCTGATAATGTGAAGAATTTCTACTTAACATTAGTACACATAGTTATAAACTTAAAGTTCATTCAATAAAAACAATGTTTTGTTTATATAAGTAAACCTTATATTGAAAAATGTTTTGGAATTTGAGAATTTTCTCGATGTAGGACCCAGCTATGTCAAGCTCAATAGGGGCCTGAGTCTCAGTAGTTTACCCTGAGGTGCTACAAACTAAGACTACCCATATACCACCCAGAACAATCCAAAGGAAATTCCTAACATTCCAACCATTGTAAATATGATCACCTGCCAGCACACAGCCGTCTCTTTTCACCAAGACACTCATAGACAAATGTCAGCCAATCAGGGGTCCTAAACCTTAGAAGTCCCACACCCCTTCCTTTGCTACTATAAAGACCCAACCCAAACTGAGCTCGGGGCTCCAATACATTGGGCACACAGAGAGTTTGAGTTTGCAAACTTGGGTAAAAATAAAGGCTCTTTATTTTTTACAAACAGAACTTAAGTCTCTTAGTTGGCTTTGGGGGGGACCCCATGATCTGGGCATAACACTGGGCAGTTCTATCAATCAGAATACAAGTACTAATCCATGTCAACTAGTAAAGATTTGGAAGTGAGCATCAAGATGTATTAAAATTGTTACTGGTCATTCAAAATGAGTAACAAAAGTATATCAAGATTAAAAAGTTATAGGTGAAACTGGAAGAGCCTTAGATCTGTGGACATATGGGATTAGAATTAAAATAACTAAGCTATGAATTGTAAGAAGAAAATTTGAGAATTGCTTCTATAGTGAGCAGAAGAACATGAGAGATGAGTAGAAAGAGAATTTTAGAGGGCACCCAATGCATTTGAAGAATTGAATGCATTGTTTTATCTCAGGAAAGATCATTTCAGTCTGGAGATGGAGAGGGTGGAACTGACAAAAGCCAAACTGCAGAGGCTTGAACAGTAGGAGGGATCCTTCATCTTCTGAGACAGGAAGGAGGAAGTAAGGATAAGTGCAGATGTTTATCACAAAGGAGATTTGCAAATGTAGGCACAGGGGAATAATAGAGCAGCAGGATGCCTAAACTCAAAAGAAGTAATTACAGGGAAGAACAATGCTGAAGAGGTTTTCTAAAACATGGTATTACAGAATTCGGATAACTGTTCTGGCCAGAAAATAGCAGATCCTCAGACCTCAAAGGCAGCTCTAAGTAAAATAGCAATTTATCCAGTTAGTTGTCAGTTCAGAGTGTTCATGTTAGTGATCTTGTCAATCCCACAGATGTGAAGAGAAAGACCACTGACCCAAATCATTATGGTCAAATCATTGTGGCTGCCTCTCCCTGAGGCAGTGTTCAAGATATCAGCATTGGACATGAGGAAGATAAGGGTTTTTGTAGTTCAGCAGTAGAGGTTTTCAAATGGGGAATTTGGCAGGCACTTAAGTAGGCAGGGTTACAGAAGCAGATCATAAGCATAACAAGGTAATCATAACAACTTGCCAAAACAAAGACATGGTTGTGTTAATCCTATCAGAATAAGACCACTATGATAGTTTAAAGCCAGATTTGAATCAATCTTTAATTAAATTCTGACCAGGTAGATGGGCTTTGACCAAGTCTATACCTGGGTTCCCAGGAAATGGCCTCAATCAAGTTTTGCAAGGGCTTAAGAAGGAAAACTCATAATTTACTGCATTTCCCATCAGGTTCAATCACAGGCAAACATACATCTTTATGTATTTCATGCCTATGTACCTTCCACCCACATATGATCAAGCATATTTGGTGCAGATGGGTCAAACAAATTTGTTTAAGGGAGTGAAAACATGTGATTTGTTATCTCCCAGAAACAATAGCTTCCAGTATCTTAGGAACTATCCATCCTTGGCAAGGGACTTGGAGATCAGAGGCATTTTTGTTTCATGAATCTCTAAGGCATAGTAATTAAAAGTTAAACTGTAACTTTGGCTCTCACAGTTTACAAGGTGGTCATAACAACAAGGTAGTCACAAGGTACTCTTGGCAAGATGGTCATAGCAAGTTGGTCATAAGGTGGTCATAACAAGTTGGTCCTAACAAGATAGTTATAATAGCCTTTTGAAACAGGTGTGTTTGCCATTTTCTGAAACAGGCAATTGTTTGATTGGAAGCGTCACCTCAGCCCCCTACATCCTTATCCAAAAAAGTCTGGAATGTTTGGTTGAAAATGTCACCCCAGCTCCTGGCATCCATTTTGGAATGTTTGCTGCAAAGTTCAATTTCAAGCCACTTCCCCTGGGAGTTGCTTCAGTCCAAACTCTATCTCTGAGAAAGCCTGCCAAATGGTGACTCCTCCGCAGGGAGGATCAAGACTACTACCACAGGCTATTTAAACTGCCCCCAGAGAACAAACACATGGTCTTTCTGGTTCTCCATTTCCCTATCCATGTCTTCCTCCCGTGGCAGGGGGTGGGGGGTCCTGAAGGGTCACTCAGGAGCCCTGGCATCCATTAAACCTGTGCCTTTTTCTAATTTGATTTGATTTGGTCTAATTTTGATTATTGCATCAGTGGAGAGGCTTATCAGACCAGAAAAACTTTATAGCAGTATAGAACCATCTGTAGTTAAGGTTACAGGTGTAGCATATCTTAATCATTGAGAAACAGATTAATCATAAATAGCAACAAATCAAGTTTTTTTTGTCTTTTTGTTTTTGTTTTTTACTATAAAATGACTTTTAAGCCTAAAATGGAGGTAGGCTGGATTATCAATCTCACAAAAGTTTAAAAATTGAGTAAATAAGATTGTACCCAAAGAGTTAAACTGTGTTTTTTCACAGAATCCATTTATAGATAAAGACACATAAATAACAGAATTTCTGTCCAGTCAGGAGGCTTTCATTACACTTCATTGAGTAGATTAACATAGCTAATGATAAAAAGAAGAAGAAGGTGTTGATTGGCCAGCCAACCATTTGAGAGAATGGTAGAGACATCATTCCCCTGGATCAAACATGCTGCCTCCTTCAGCCATGCATCCATCAGTCTCTTGAGGTACCTTCCATTGCTTTCATTTATTTTGGTGTTGTTGCTGTTTTGCTTTCTATTGGAGGTCTTATTGGGGTGACTGATGGTGGTGGTGGTAGTGGTGGTATTGGTGATGGTGGTGATGGTTCAGGTTTTGTTGTTTTATTTTGGTTTTGGTTTTGTTGTTTTGTTTTGGTTTATTTATTGTTTTGAGGCAGGCTGTTATGTGACTCAAGATGGCCTGGACTTTATTGTGCACTTAAGGCTGTCCTTGAATACCTGATCCCCCTGCCTCTACCTCCTTAATATAATATGTTTCTTAGCAGGGAATTCACCACTTATGTAACCAAAATAAGATAACAAAAATCAGGATGCTTAACTCTGGTCATTATTACTTAATATCCTCTTTTGCCAATTGTTTCAATGTTTTTTGTTTGCATGTTTGCTTGTTTGATGACAAAAACAAACTATTGTCTGACTATCAGGTCCCAAAGAAACCTAGAACAAATGGCTGAGGTGTTTATTAACATATCAAAGTGGATGCTCTCTCATATCTCTAATAAAAACCTTCTCCTCAACTGTACCTAGGAGTGGTCATGTCCTTATTTTCATTCACTATGGGCCATTCACTCTCTCTAGGGTGCTGAAGTTTGAACTGAGGGCCGTCCGTGTGAAAGGAAAGTCTTAGCACTCTGAGCTACATCTCTAGTCCAAAGTCACTCTTTCCTTTTCATGTCTACTTTTCTTCTTTTGACCTGGAACAATACATTAACTCTTCATAACACTGATATTTTTTAAACTACAGCCATAGACTTTTTGTAGTATGTTTCTCATTTTAGAATCATCCCTTGTTTCTTCATGACCTTAATACAGATTGTGCATTTAAGGCAGAAATTACGTGTGAAGTGCTCTTGTATTATAAGTGTCTCTAGTTGGAAGTGCCTGATGTCTATTTGCCCCATTGCTGGTGATAAATTTTTAACATTCAATGAAAGTAGTATCTGTCAGGTTTCTTCAAGGTAAAATTGCCCTGTTAGTTATCAGTAGACTAGTTTTGTTTCCTAATCTATCACATCAATGACTACCAATAGATTTTTCACATTTTCATTGCAAAGGGATGTCTCAAATTCTCAATAGTCAGAGACTTCCTTGGACTCATGTCTCAGGGGCTTCTGATGGACAGCTGAGTCAAGTTCTTTAAGAACCCTGCAGACTAAAATGGAGAATTATGGTGGAGACTGAAGGAAGAAAACATTTCAACTCTGAAAGAACCAGCTACAGGAGAAGCTGTTGAAATCAAGCCGTGCCCTGTTCTAAGTTATTCTATATTGTGCAAAATAGTCAAAGTTTTTTCAAATTGTGCCTTGCCCTATAGACTCCATCTGTCAAAAAACATTTGACTCCATTTTGAATGAAAATGTAAAAGCAAGATGAATTTGCACCCTAGTGTGCATGCAACCAACCATCTGTATCACCCATGAGATGCAGACCAATATATAACTATTCCAAAAAGAAAAAAGAAATGATTCCACCATATAAATTTGTCAAAGTAAATTGGGACCATATGATCTTATTAAAATCATTCCATGAAAACCATGGTGAGAGAACTCATCAAACACAACAAACCAAGGACAGACCTCCTAAAAAGAACACCTAATAATATAATATAAATGTTCTTTTACATTTAAAGGGGGCTATGCTAAAGAGATGAATAATTCGCTTTGGTATAGATCCTGGTTTATTGATGTAAATTTAAGGTCAATCTTCCTATATGTATATTTCTGCTTTATATTAAGGTATTGTGATTGTGTAGTTCATTTAAAAATGTAATGTATAATTAAGAAATATAGGTTAATAGATGCTCATCTATAATAGTCAAGCTTGTAGTCATGTTAAGTAGATTTTCTAGATGTATAGAGACATATTTCAGTTAGATGGGTATTCTTCAAATCTTTCAGAGACCTTCAGAATGTGGCATTTAAAATGTTTAAGAACTTAAGATTTTCTTGACAGTGAGACACATCTGCTCCTGGCAGCACCAATTACTTCAACACGAAGATGGGCATTGAAGTGGCTCCTTATGGAGTTTGCTAGCCATTTGGGCAAGAAACTGTTCCTGCCTGGACTGATGACCTGGACATGCAAGATCAACAAAGAGACTGCTGAACTTGCCTAAAGGTGAGATGATCCTTGGGGGTTCTGCTTCATGAAAGAGTCTGTCAGACATTCTGCAGGATAAAAAGGAAAGTGACTGGCAAAGTGCCAATGTAAGCAGAACTGTCTTTGAAATTTCCTGCTTCATGGAAATGTCTGCTAGATGCTATGGGCCTGTAGGCTGAAGATGGATTGCCCCAACGGTACAGAAGAACTTTGGGTTAATGTCCAGGCAGTGAGATGTCTGTCAATTCTAGAGATTTGGAAGTTGCTTACAATGTACTTCCTGTTTCATCATATCCTTCTAGAGTCTTTGATGGAGTTGAAGAATAGATAGATAATTATAGTTATAGTTTTCCTTAGTTATGATAAAAGATAAAGTAGTTATAAATATTGTAACTATAATTATTGCTTGATACTTGTTTTGTTATATGTAATTTTACTATGTTAAAGTTAAAGCCTTACTTTTTGTTTAAACAGAAAAGGGGAAATGATGTGGGAGGTCCTTCTGTCTATGTGTTGCTTTTATTGGTTAATGAATAAAGAACTGGCTTGGCCTATAGCATGGGAGGAGGAAGGTGGAGTTGGAGAAGCACCATGGAGCTGCCACTGGAGATAGATGTGCTGAAACTTTGCTGGTAGGCCATGACCTCATGGTGATATACAGAATAATAGAAATGGGTTAAATTAATACAAGAGTTATCCAATAAGAAGCTAGACCTAATGAGCCATGCAGTGATTTAATTAATACAGTTTCTGTGTGCTTATTTCGGGTCTAAGCTAGCTGGGCGGCCGGGAAGAACAAGTCATCTCCTCCTATACTCTAATGCTGTGGCTTGACCGCAACCGTGCATTCAGCTGACCCCTCACTAGATACACTGTTCTACTGTCCCGAAGATTTTCTTTGCATCATTATCAGATTTCTTTTTGGCTCTAGTTGGGCCTCTTTCAAACTCCTTGAACTCTCTGTGGCCTCTTTAATCCTCCATTTTGTAAGCTACATATATTTAATATGCAATGTATACTATATTTGATCTAAGAGTTAATAATAGTGGTTAAGATGGTTTCCCTTGGCCATCTATCATGGGAAATCAGGAGTACTTGGCAAACTGTCAAGAAGTCTAAAGCAACTTTTGAATTTGTTATCCAATCAATTCTGATGTTTGGGGAATGACACAAATGTTGTGGAATAATCTTTTTGTACACTGTGAAGATGTATCTTTGCCAAGGCACCTTTTGTTTGCTTTAACAGAGAGCTGAATTACCAGTAGCTAGACAGAAAGAGGTTAGGCAGGACTTCAGGGCAGAGAGAGGGGAAGAGGAGATGAATCTAGGTGCTGGAGACACACCAGAAGACATGGAGAGGAAACAGGAGGTGCAAGATGGAAGAGAGGTTAAAAAAAATCCCCAAGGCAAAATGTAGACTAATATAAATAGGTTAATTTAAGTTATAAGAGTTAACGGGACAAACGTAAGCTATAAGCCAAGATTTTATAGTTAATAATAAGTCTCTGTGTTGTTTTTCTTGAGCTGGCAGCCCAAAGAAAAATCCATTATGCACCAATATGTCAGCCTATGTTTCTAACATGATGCACTCGTGTCACTGGGTCAAGGTATGGCTGGATTGGCCATTGCGATCCTTCTGTTCGGCGGGGTGGTCTACTCTGCTAAAGGGCCATTGTGATCCTTCTGTTCGGCAGGGTGGTCTACTCTGCTAAAGGGCCATTGCGATCCTTCTGTTCGGCGGGGTGGTCTACTCTGCTAAAGTTTTTGTCACTGTCATCAACTGAGTGAATCAATCTAATTCCTACAAAGTGAAATTGCCCCCAGGAACAATGATCTTTATCCAGGACATGTTCTGTTTTTCACGACCTGTTTTGTTGGGAATCCGAGCATAAGAGAGTTAGCTTAACGTCGCTATGACTAAACTCCTTCATAGTCACCAGACTGTAAACTGAAGAGGTGAAACTGCAGGACTTTGTTACTGATCATGTGTTTGACAATGGTCTCTCCAGCTGTTGCCCACCCTGTTCCCTTAAGAGTTTCCCATTTTATAATAATCATCCCTTATAGAGAATCCCACTCTATAATCTACCATACAGTCTCTGTGTGTCCTCTGACTTTATTTGACAGAGCTCACAAGGATTGGAGAGCTGAGAGGAGGCCAGAGTGAGATGACAGTAACACAAGGTGACTGTAGGGTTAGGATGGTGACTTATACCAGGTTTTCATTCTGCTTTTAGTTCCTGTACTGGCTTAGTTATATGCCAACTTGACACATGCTAAAGTCATCTGAGAGGAAAGAACTTCCATTAAGAAAATATCGCCATAAGATCTAGTTGTAGGGAATTCTCTTAATTACTGATGGATGTGGGAGGGCTCAGTCCATTGTGGGTGGTGCCATCTCTAGGCTGATGGTCCTGGGTTCCATAAGAAAGCAGGCTGAGCAGCAAATCAGGAAAAGCAAGCCAGTAAGCAACACTCATAGCCTCTGCATGAGCTCCTGCACCCAGGTCCCCCACCCAGTTTGAGTTCCTGTCCTGATTTCCTTAGGTGGTGAACAGTAATAAACCCATTTTTCCTCAAATTGCTTTGGTTATGGTGTTTCATAACAGCAATAGGAGCCCTAAATAAGGTGGTCCCTTATGGAACCAAGAGAAGACTCAACAATTTTCTGCAAAAGCACCTGCTAAGCCCCTGCTTCACCAGCAGCAATGAGAACCAAGTCCACAGCCTGCTACAACCTGGTTTGCAAAGAAGATTGGTTGTTCTTCCCCATTGCCTTCGATGAACAAAACTTCCTGAGAAGAAGCTGCTGTCTGCCTGTGAACAACAACAACAAAAATTCCTGGAAGGAACTTCTGTGACTCCAGAGATGGATGGACCAATTGGAATGTCAGTACTGTGGGGAGCTTGAAATTTTGTAGGCTTATGGGCTAATTACTTATCCTGAACTAGTTTTAACCTTTTGGAACAGCCATTCCTTGCCCCACTCTGTATCTGAACTAACACCTCGTGATAATAAACAAAAACCTCTTAGAAGCTGTTAAGGTAGCAGAACACTAGCTTCTGCCAATCCAAGAGCTGAGAAGACTGTCTGTTAACATTTTAGGCCTAAATAAAAGTTTTCGCCACCTTGGTATTTCCTCCTCTCTGAAGCACCCTCCAAGGTATTTTAAATTTGCCTTGATTTATGATTTTGTTGGTGTTCTTCTGTAAAACTATAAAAACTTCATGAAATGCCTTCCACGTTGGGACACAGAATTTGGGGTAACCTAAACCTGAGTTCTCAGGACATGGTAACTCAAACTGGCTCCAGAATAAACTGTCTCCTATTTCCTACAAGACGACAGCTCCTGTTTTTATGAGTTGGACAATAATGAATATAGCTTCAGACTTCTTCCAGCTTTATCCAATGTGGGGACATCACATAGCTAGAAAGAAATAAAATTTCACAAGTGAGAAGACTACAAAAGGTTAGAGATGATTAGTAATGCACAGATAGTTCTCAAGAAATTTTATAATTTTAAAAATTACTCATTGCTTATCACAAAGCCTTTTCTTTATTCCTTCCTTCCTTTTATCCCTTTGTTACTTGGTTTTTTTTCCATTTAATTTTTTCTTCTGTCAGGTTTGGATCGTAGGCTACAGCCCCCAGGCCTGGGTCTGGACTCCAAATCCCAGCAGGCCAGATCCTGACCCCTCCCTGGGGGTGGGGTCAGGACCACTTTTTCCCCAGGGTATTTAAATGATCTCCCGAAATAGGAATGCGTGGTCCCTTTTCCTTCCTCCTGGTGGTCGCCTTTGTGCGGCTTTCCGGTCCCGTCCCCCCCCCCCCCCCCCCCCCCCCCCCCCCCCCCCCCGGCCACCCGAGAGTGCAGAACTTCCATTAAACCTGGATATTTCTTTATTTGGCTTGTTTGATTCGGCTTGATTGGGAATTTTGTGTTGGTGGGGAGCTCGCATTAGGAAATATTCCTAACACTTTCATCTTCTGGTCTTTGCAGTTGGTCGTGCAAACCGAGGAGTTGGAGGCAGTACTGGAGAAATGAAATGATGAATGTAGTGCCCAAGTCACAGGGACCCCAAGAAGACCACTAGAGACACAGACTCATCGAAATGCAAAAGCAAGGTTCAATTATGCAACTTGTGATTTGGACCTCATCTTGCACACTGATGCAGCAGGAGCCAGAGGAGGTATCCCTCCCTTCTTAGGCAGGGTCTATAAAGGCAAAAATAAATAAATAAATAAATCACAAATCTGTTGTTATGGGCATAAGGGGTACAGGTGACTCTTTGGTTGGCTCCAGTCCAGTGGATTTTCTACTCTGCTGATTATCAACCTCGAGTAGCTAGCCTCCAGTCTAGGGAACTTCCTGCTCTGCAGACAGCACCTCCAGTAGCTGGGCTCCAGTCTAGGGAACTTCCTGCTCTGCAGACAGCACCTTCAGCAGCTGGGCTCCAGTCTAGGGAACTTCCTGCTCTGCAGACAGCACCTTCAGCAGCTGGGCTCCAGTCTAGGGAACTTCCTGCTCTGCAGACAGCACCTTCAGCAGCTGGGCTCCAGTCTAGGGAACTTCCTGCTCTGCAGACAGCACCTTCAGCAGCTGGGCTCCAGTCTAGGGAACTTCCCGCTGTGCTGGCAGCCACCTTAGGGCCTAGGACAAAAATAGAGTTGGTTTTGTCCCTTCAGTGAAAACATTTTCGATTTTGACAATAATCATTTTATAAGTGCCCAGAAAAGCTAAAATGTGCATGAATTTTTCTATATTAATTTTTTGGTATCCAAAGTCAATTCATAGGTCAATATCAAGAAACAATATATTAAAAACAACTCATAGATTTAAAAACTTAACATTTGCTGAACTCATAAATTATGATTTGGCACTGTCTAATCCTCAGCAAAACGTATCTTTTCTATTTATAGAAGACAAAACTAGCTAATTGGTGATGGCTCATGCTTGTAATCCCAGCACGTAGGAGGCAGAGACAGGCTGATCTATGAGTTCAAGGTCACCCTGGTCTACAGAGCAAGTTCCAAGACCACCAGGGCTACACAGAGAAATCCTGTCTCAGAAAAATAATGAATAAATGAATGAATGAATGATAAATAAATAAATAGCTAAAAAACTAAAAGAAGACAAAGCTAAAGTTCAACAGGATTGCTATAAATGTGGAACTTAAAAGTTACGGGATTAAAGTAAAAGCCCAGACTGAAGTCTATATTTTTCTAAAATGTTACAATGGATGCACCCCTACTTTCATACTAGGAAATATTTGAAAGCAAGGGAAGAAAACAAATTGCTAAGGGCAAGATGATTTGTAATGTGAATAGAAGAGGCTATGTGTACATCTTTCACATTTAAATTTGGGTTATAAAAATCTTTGGTCCATGGAAAGAAACTGTTCATCACACCACTTCAGCGCTAATGGAATAGCTGCTCTGACTGCTTCTGAAAATCCTGCAGCTTCGAAGAAGTGGGCACTTGAGAGAGAAGATATCCGTTGGAGTGGATTTCCAAATGTCATGCAGGTTATCAGGTACACCAACCACATAGCACAAAGACTCAAGTTATAAAAAATTAAAATAAGGTATGTGTTAAAGTGATGGAATTGTGAGCATTTTAGCTTTCCTTAAATGAAAAGAAGAAAAAGTTCTTTATTGCTATTATCTTTGTTTATTATGCAATAAATAAACACAAGGAAAAAAATACTGTGGTTGATTGATTATAGATGGTTTTCCTACTTTCATTTGTCTTATAAAAAAACATACAAACAAAAACCTGAAGCTTGATTCAATTTGAGAGAATTTCATCAACTCTTTAGTTTGCTATTTTTTCTTCTAACTGTGAGAGCACAAATCCTTTGGTCTTTGTTGAGTCAGTAAATTCTGTCTTCCAGGCAGCTTTGTGTAAATCAAATCTGAAGGTCAAAGCAATGTTAATGCATTACATTAAAATAAAATAAGATTGCTTTGCATTTCAGTTGGTCCTATTCGGCTTTGCAGTGTTAAATGCTCTCCTTGCCAGTGCTGCCTATTCGCAATAGTTTACATGTCTTACAAATTTAAGGGCTAAAAACATTTATAAGAAAAATTCAATTCAAAAAATTAAACAAGGAGCTAAGATGCAGCTCATTGTAAAATACAGGCTTTCCATTGGCGCCATTCTGTTAAAATAAGTTCAAATAAAATATTAATCAACCAAATAATTTCCCAACTTCAGCAGAAATAAGAAACGTTGAATCCTAAATAAAGAAATAACATTGCTCAACTGTAAAATTAGCAGGTTTCATAAACAATACTTATTACTAACAAGAGTGCAGAGAAATATTCCCTCTTCGAGTCCTCATTCTCCTAGCTCTACACACTCCTGATTTCCTTACCAGAAAAACTTGCCTTATTTATCTTGTTTGCCTGAGTTCAGTCATGTATTTATTTCTTCACTCCTGTGTCCTCACTAAAATCTGAGATAAATTTCGGAAATATAATTTTGCCAAGTT
The DNA here is from genome assembly GCA_004026605.1 of Ondatra zibethicus. NCBI lineage: Eukaryota > Metazoa > Chordata > Mammalia > Rodentia > Cricetidae > Ondatra > Ondatra zibethicus. The sequence goes on from PVIU01004185.1 coordinate 90,175, forward strand.
ATTGCTTTTATATTTCAGTCTCTCAGCTTCCAAGGCAGAATAGCTAATATCTGAAAAGAGATAGCTGGCTGCATGGCCACAGCTCGATTTTGTCATGGTTAGTACAGACAATACATTCTCGAGACATCCAAGATTTGTTGCCCTGACAGACACAGGAAGCCAAATTAGAATTACAGTATTGCTTAATAAGCACAGAATTAGAATAGGAACATTAGTTATACAGTGCACATGGTTAATGGCCTCTGGCTGAGGCTGGGAGCTCTCGCCATCCCAGACCATTTTTATCGGTCTGTGCCTCCTCCACCTGACAGTACCTTGCTGAATATTAACAACTTTTCATTTAGGCTTTCCATTTTCTCCACTCCAAATAGAACTGACTTTTTCATTTATATAATCTCTCTAAACAAGGTTTAATACTGCTGCTTAGAGTTTTACTTATTGTACAGCACACTCCAGACAAGCCTCATGAGATTGCACATGGGATAACCGACTGGACTGCAGTTCTACATCGCGCCCCCACCCCCACGTTTATTCTCACAAAGTCAACAATTTAAGCCCATAGCCAGGTTTCTCCTTGGCAAAAAAAGTGCTATTTAATGCTTTGAGAATAACCTAACCTAAGTGGACACCGTTCCTTTGATATCTGTTTGGGTGGTTGGTTTGGATTTAGAGTTCTTGTTTTGTTTTAAGCCATTTAGAGTAGATTTCTCAGAAAGGAATCTTAATTTCCTTATTGTCTTAATCTTGGTGGTCTGTCATTGTTAATACCAAAAATATAACATTGGACGACCTCTTAAAAACTTTCAAGTTGGGTCTAGGGAGCTGGCTCAGTGGTTGAGAGCAGTCGTTGCTTTATTGTCTTTCTTTTTCCCTATAAATCTATACATTCCTATACACCTATACATCCTAGCACTGCCCGCAAATTTCCTTCTTTGAGTTTGTGTGACTAAAGAACCAGAAGGCACAGGTTCGAGGGTAGCCCCAGGGAACACTGATTTTTGTCCACCTTGGCTTTCAACATAGTGTATTCCTTACTTTTCTATCATTTGATAAAACCCCAACTTATAGAAGAAAGAGTTTATTTGGGCTTAAAGTTTCTGAGGGCTAAGAGTCTGTCATGGAGGGAAGTGTGGCAGCAAGTAGCAGGCACAGCGGCAGGAACAGGAAACTCAGGCTTACACATTTTTTACCTTAAAAGCATGAAGCAGAGAGAGTGAACCAGGACTGGTGGGAGTCTTTAACCTCTCAAAGCTCACCTCCAGTGACAAACTTACTCCAACATGGCCATACATCTGAAACCATCCAAACAGCACTTCCAACTGACCAAGCTTTTAAATCCTCGAGCATATGAGGGACATTCCCATTCAGATCACCACAGATTAAAAAAAACCCAAAAAACATTGATCTCAGGGACCCCACTTTTCCCATATCATGAGATGTCTCCATCCTTCCTGCTGTTCTTTTATTTATCTACCATTATACAGTCGTAGGCTCCTCCCTGTTCTTCGGGGTGTCTGACTTTCCTCCTTAACAAGTGATTTTCTTATTGTAATTTGCTCAAATAAAATTATCTCAATTGTCCAGTACATTCTGTTATCACACACCAAATCACACACACAAATTTGACAGTGTTTTGATGAGGATTATATGTAGTTAATACATAGTTAACACATGTATAGACTTTGAAAGGTGCTCAACATCTATTATGTACTCAACAGTGAAATTATCTGTAATATCTATGTTAATCTAGAATAAATCAACCAGCCAAATACAGAATGAAGAAAATTATAATTAGTTGTGTCTTGTTTAGATTTTTTTCCCCCAACTTGACACAAGCCAGAACTTCAATTGAGAAAATGCCTCTATTATACTAGCCCACAGGCCAGTCTGTGGGGATATTTTCTTGGTTAATATTAATATGGGAGGGCCCAGTTCATTGTGGATGATGCTGCTCCTGGGCAAGTGGTCCTGAGTTGTATAAGAAACAGGTTAAGCAAGTCATAAAGAGTGAGACAGTAACAGCACTCCTCCACGGTCTCTGTTTCAGTTCCTGCCTCCAGGTTCCCACCCTGAGTTCCTACCTTGGCTTCTCCTGATGATGAACTTAACCTGTAAGCCCAATAAGCCTTTTCCTCCTCAAGTTGTTTTCGTTCGTATGTTTTATCACTGCAATAGAAAACAAACTGATGTAACTAGGGACTCATTAGATTGAAATCTGGGGAAAGAAGATCTAGACAGTCTGGAAAATATCCTTCCAGATTTCATAAAACGGTTGCTGCAGCTATGGTTTTTTGCATTGGAGCAGTACGACACTGGGACCAGGGAGGAGCTTATGAGGCCCACTCCTCCCCGAGGAGCTATAGGCAGTGAATGGTTGCTGGGGGCAGGAGAAGCAGAGTTGTACTTGTCAGTAGGTTGGCCCGCTAGTAAATGCCTTTGCTTAAGAACAAATAAATAACCCTCCTACCCATGACCATGCAGACCACTGTGATTAAACACAGTGGATTACAAAAAATAATAACAAATGAACATGAAAGTAGGCGGGGGCCCTTACTGGGAAGAAGAAGGATGGGTGGGTGGAAGCAAAAGGCGACAAGAGAGAATAATAGGGTGGCTTGATCAAAGTTCTTTAAGTGTGTATATGAAATTTTGAAAGGATAAATAAAAATAGTGGCTGTAACAGATCAAATTGTAAGAGGGATCAGAAATTACATTACTCATTAGCCAAGGATTATGACTGGTACTAGCAAAGGTTAAGTTGTCTTTTAAGAAAAATTGGGTGTGGTCTCTGTCTTTGGACAGTGTGGGACTATTCTGTTGTACATTTTCAACCTGTGATTGTACCCCCAAGGGGAGTTGCATCTCAGATATTTACATTACAATTCCTAACAGTAGCAAAATTAGAGTTATAAAATAGTAACAAAATAATTTTATGGTTGGGGGTCACCACAGCGTGAGGAACTGTTTTAAAGGATCGCAGCATTAGGAAGGTTGAGAACCATCGCTCCTGATGGTCAGCAGAGCCCAGCCTAATGTCAGGTCCATCTGCAGGGCATATTTATCTGTAGCCCTGCTCAAAAGCTCAGCTGTGCATCTGAGATCTGAACAACAAAGGCCTCCTGACCCCATTTTAAATTGGTCTAAGAACTGTACCCCATTCTGACTTTTCCAGGAAACCTATATTGCCTATGTATCAGGTACATAATGTTTAAATTATATATCCCTACTGTAATTAAGGTTATAATTATTTTTAATTGATATCAACTAACTCCTAAACAGGAAAGATAATGCAGAGGAACATGCTCATCTATTTTTTTTTATTTGTAGTGTTACTATCTGTCCTAAACTAGCCACAGGAATAGAAACAGGAAAAAATTCAAGGGAGAAGATTAATAATAGTACATGGGCAAGAGAAAGTAAAAAGATATGACACACCCTTGGAATTAGTTTTCTCTAGACACCCAGTGCTACTTCCAGACTATGTAGCCAGAATCCTCCCTTCCAGTTGTAACATATGAAATGGTACCTCTTTAGTCTCAACCCCTTCTTCTTCATCATAGTATCACAATTCTCACCAAATAGAAACCTTATCCTTCTTCAATACCTGCGTCTATAGCAGCACACTTTCCCTGTGCACTCCTAGCCCCTAGGCCAACCTGAGCGAGTGACACAGCTCTGGCTTCTTTCATCCACACCATGTTTTCTTCTTGGCTATGTGTACTCTCTTCCCCATTTTCTTAGCCAGGACCCTGCAGAGCCTTTCCTTTGAGATTCCCTTCCTTCCAAAATCCAGTCTTTAGATTAGTGAAACCAGAAACCACTGATTTAATGGAATTTCTTTCCTACCCGATTTCCCTGCTGTTACCGCTTAAAGACTAACTTGCTTTTTGTGTTTATTTGACTTTCACTCACTGACCCAACTCTACTTGCCCAGGTTCCTCCTTGTCTCCTGAGATGATCAAACTCCAGTGTGTCTGTGAAGTGCTTGGTCTCAGAGAAAAGAAGTTGTGACTGAAAACGACTCCAACCAGAATACTGTGGATGCTGCAAACTGTGAAAACCAAGCTAAGATATTGATCCTTTTATTGGATGTGGTCCCCTGAGGTCCAGAAGAGTGCCTTCAGTCCCAAGCACCTTCATCCATCTGCACACATGCAGTACATGGACGTGTGCCAAGACAGAAAGGACCAGGGCATTGCTTTAAGGGAACAGGAGGTTAAATTCTTGCCTGAGACAATCCCCAAAGAAAGCAGTTCTGAGCTGGTACTTGATGTGGGATTCACCTCTGTATGCTGTGAATAGCATTGGTTAATAAAGAATCTGTTTCGGCCAGTGGCTTAGCAGACTAGAGCAAGGCAGGGGAAACCAAACAGAAAGAAGGTAGAGTCAGAGAGAAGAGAAAGATGTAAGCCATAAGCTGGAACCTTGCTGGAAGGCCATGAACCCCATGATAAAATATAAATAATAGAAATGGGTTAATTCTAGCTGTAAGAGTTAGCTAGCAATGTGCTCAAGCTATTGGCCAAGCAGTGATTTAAATAATGTAGTTTCTGAGTGATTATTTTGGAAGTCTGGGCAGACAGGAAATGAACAAACAGCCTCTAACAACAAATTGGTGCCTAATGTGGTTGACAAAATCCACGTAAAACCTGAGAAAGCTTAAAAAGTAATACTAGACACAAAAGAACAGAGTTAAACAGGCTTCTTGGTAGCCAGCATTTTGTTGGCTGCTGAAATTGTGTTGCATCTCCTTTAAGAGAGGTCTTCCTGATTTAGGGGCAGAAAAAAAATTCTTGGTTTCAAAACGGTGGTTTCCTGGCTTGCCAGCACAAACAGCTCTGACTCTTTTGGGAGATCCAGCTATGGAACATTTCAATGAGGTCTGTGAGCAGAGTACTACAACTTGCTTAATGGCAGCATAGACCTGCTGTGTGCCTAAAAATGGGACAATGTACATGGCTCTCAGAGGCAGCAAACATGTCTTTGCCATGTTGGACTGACTGGGTGGAGCAAGCAGGCAGGGCCATGTTGGCTCTAGCCACACCCACTTAGCATTTTAAGAAGCGGTCCTGGTAAGAAAATAATTATAGATACACAATAAAGACACATTCAGATGAAAAAGACCTTTAAATGGGTCATGTGTTTTAAAAATGTACATAGGCTTGGAAGAGAGAAGAAAAAGAGTATAGAAAAAAAAGAAAATTGGTTTTTAAAAAATAAAGCAAAGTATTTACAGAGACAGAGTACAGACAGTCATAGATTAAAAGGAGTAAAGAAAAATAAGCCATGTAGAAATGGAATATACGCAGTGAGTCTGGATTGTGTATATTATTGTGTTTTCTTTGAATTTTTTGACTGCAGAAAGATATTTGATTTTGGGGGCTGCTAAGATAAACCAACATAAAGGTATCTTGATTCCAAAATTTGGGTCTAAGGATATGTTGCTTTGGAAAAGATGTTCTTCTTTTGTGTCCACAAAGGATGAGAACCTATGGAATCATTCCAGACTAATGTGGTTTGATGGACCAAGACCGCCCAAAAAGTCACTGTGAACACACCCAAAATACTTTGCCCAACAAAATGCAGGAAGCAGTTTGGAGAGAACTACGCCCATATTCTCAAATATTGTTTACAAATGTTTGTTTACATTTAAAGGGGGATATGCTATAGACATTTGCATTAGTATGGATCTTGGCTTATTGATACAAATTTAAGGTCAATTTTGTTTTACTGTGTATATGTATTTCTGATTTTGATTAAGGTATTGTGTTTGTCCAGCTCATTTAAAAATGTAATATATAATTAGGAAATATAGGTTAATAGATAATCATCTATAATAGTCAAGCATGTAGTCATTTTAGTTAGATTTTCTAGATGTACAGAGATGTATTTCAGAAGGATAGGCATTTTACAAACTTTTCAAAGACTACAGAATATGACATTTAAAATGTTTAAGAACTTAGGACTTTTCATGACAATAAGAAACATCTGCTTCTGGGAGCGCCAATAACTTCAAGAGGAAGATGGGCACTGAAGAGGCTCCTTATGGAGTTTGCTAGACATTTGGGTAAGAAACTACTCTTACCTGGACTGTTTGATGTTATACTGTATGAACTGGACATGCAGGACTCACAGAAAAATGAATGACTGCTGAACCTGCCTAAAGGTGAGATGGTCCTTCAGAGTTCCTGCTCATGAAAGAGTCTGTCAGACATTCTGCAGGATACAGAAGAAAGTGACTGATAAACTGACAATATAGGTGGAACTGTCTTTGAAATTTCCTGCTTTGTGGAAAAGTCTGCTAGATACTATGGGCCTGTAGGCTGAAGATGGATGCTTCCATGTTATAGAAGAACTTTGGGTGACTGTCCAGGCAGCAAGATGTTTCTGTCAATTCTAGAGTTTTGGAAGTTGCTTACAATGTACTTCCTATTTACTTAGGTAATAATATATCTTTCTGGAGTCTTTGAAGGAGTTGAAAAATAGATAGTTGTAATTAAAGGTTTTCCTTAGTTATGATAAAAGATAAAGTATATATAAATATTGTAACTGTACTTCTTGCTACCTGTCCTGTTATATGTAATTTTACTATGTTTAAGTTAAAGCCTTTCTTTTTATTTAGACAGAAAAGGGGAGATGATGTAGGAAGTCCTTCTGTATATGTGTTGCTTTTATTGGTTAATGAATAAAAAAACTGCTTTGAGCCAATAGCAGGGCAGAACAGAACTAGGCAGGGAAAACTAAACTGAATGCTGAGAAAAAGAAGGAGGAGTCAAGTAGAAGCCATGTATCCCCATCAGAGACAAATGCTGGACAGAACCTTGCTGGTAAGCCACTAGCTGTGTGGCAATACATAGATTAATAGAAATGGGTTAAATTAAGATGTAAGAGCAAGCCAATAAGAAGCTAGAGATAATAGGTCAAGCATTGATTTAATTAATATAGTTTCTGTATGGTTATTTTGGGGCTAAGCAGCTGGGAACAAACAAGCGGCCTCCCACAACAGGTACTTACAATACCATTTGGTCCATATACACATTCTACATTTTTGATCTACAATTTTCATCATATTGTTCTTTGTTTTCTTATCAGTTTTCTAGGTCACTAAACACCTATAGGCTTCAAAACCACAAGTAAGGCCACCAGACCAACACCAACAAAGAAAGTGTGGGGACTGTTTCTGCTGGGCAGTGATGGTGCATCCCTTGAATCCCAGCACTTAGGAGGCAGAGAGAATCCCAAGACATCCAGGTCTATACAGAGAAACCATGTGTCAAAAACAAACAAACAAAGACCGTTCACAAAATAAGGTAGAGAACAATTACACAGACTTGTACATATATGATTGATAGATAGATAGATAGATAGATAGATAGATAGATAGATAGATAGATAGATAGATAGATAGATGTTAGAGATAGATAGATAGATAGATAGATAGATAGATAGATAGATAGATAGATAGATAGATAGATAGATGGATGGATGAAGATGGATGGATGAATGAGTGGATGAAGACTGAGAAAATAAATCTCACTAAATGATATTTTCTCATATTTCATGGCCAGAACCTTATCACATCGGCATCTTTGTTTTAAAAGAGGCCAGTGAAATATACAAAGCAAAAGAGAAGTAGAGAATGAGGGGGAGTGGCATGTACATGTTGTGAGCCAGCACATAATATCTGACACAATAAGGTTCCAGAATGACAGTGTTTGATACAGCTAGCTCTGGTAGTTCAGCATCCTCCACTCTCCCAAGCCTGCACGGGGCATATGCCCAACCTGACTCTTCCCTAGTGTTTTTCTGCCTCTTTTCTAATGCACGATGATGATGGAGAAAAAAACCAAGGCCAACTCGGTTTTTCTCTCTCTACTGAAATCTGACTCTTGTTGCAGCTTAGCCTCCATTTCTAACATACTCTTTGTGTGTCTATGTGTACATGAATTCATGTGTTTGTACATGTGCATGTGGCAGTCAGAAGTCAGTGCTTCTGCCTAAACAAACAAACAAAAAACTAGGCTTCTCACGGAACCTGGAACTCACTAATTTAGCAAGGCTGGCTGGCCAGCAAGCCCTTGGGATCTAGGTATCGCTGCGGAATGCACTGGGGTCCACCAGTGCATTCTGACATGTGTGACTGTTTTTCTTCATTTTGATCAAGTTTTCCTTCCTCAACTCCTCCCAGTTTCTCCCCACCTCCCTACCTACCCAACTTTATAATCCTCTTCCTCTCAAAAAGAAAGAAACAAACAAAAAATCCAGGAATCAAAACAAAAAAGTCAAAAATGCCAAAAGAAAACCAAAAGCTCCCTCGCCCCCGATAAAACAATGAATTTGTATTGTTCAACTACTCCTGGACATGGAACCTGCCCTGGAGTGTGGTTGATATCTCTGCATTAGAGAAAACTAATCTCCCCTTTGCCAGTGAGTATCAATTGCAAATAGCTTCTTAAGGGCGAGATCTTGTGCCCATGTCTCTTTCTCAGTGCTAGATCGCCATCTGGCTTGAACATCTGCAGGTCCTGTACACGCTGTCACAGTCTCTGTGAGTTCATGTGTGTGTGTCTGGAAGATGCTATTTCCTTGGAGTCATCCCTCACCCCTGGCTCTTAGCCTCTTTTCACCGCCTCTTCTGCATAGATCGCTGAACCTTGAGGAGAGGGATTTGGTGAAGACCCCCTTTGGAGACTGAGCGCTGTAAGTAAAAACTCACTCTCAGGTTGTGGAGATCATCCAAAAGCCCTGACAATAGTCTGTGAATTTTTCTTGAGGGGGGGGTGTCCATGGGACCTCTTTGGATAATGATGCAGCAAGATGTAACCCATTCCTGACCCTGGAGGCTTTTCTTGGTTATGCCTGACATTTTGTGTGGATGCTGGAGAGCCAAACTTGGATGCTCAACTCTTCACAGCAGGTGCATTTCTGACTGAACCTGACATAATCTTAATTGTGGTTGTCATGGATCTACCTTATAAATACCCATTTCTTTTCATCATAGAAAAAATCTGTTATTTAGACTGCCATGTGTCATATAGCATGCCACATAATAATTCGAATCCCATTTATGTTATTAATATCAAATCCAAAGTAGACACATCCGTCGGGCTGTTTCTGCAGCCAAACCAAAGGCAAAAGTATTCAAACTCAGCAGAGGCCTGCTGTGAGGACTGAAGCTGAATCAGGCAGAGAGAGACTGCAGCTGTTCTTTAGCAATGATGTGAGGAGTGGGGGAAGGGAACTCGAAGAACACAAAGCTCTCCCAGGGCCTTATAGAGTACTCTGTTCCAACCTGGTCTCCTGTGGAGACTTCTGGCCTGGCCCTCAATAACGAGCTCCAAATTGTCCTTCAAGTCACTTCTGAAACTGCTACATACTAGATTAAGTCAACTCTTACCTCTGCTGAGTTTCCTACTCCCCCCCCCTTGGCATTTTACTATGTTTCAGTCTTCAATTTTCGTCTTACAATCCCACTGGATATTTATGGTCTTCACAGGCACAGTACAGCGAGAGCTGGATAGAACGGAACAGAAAGTCAAGCGCTCTCCCGTTCCGACAGTCCTGGTTCCGCTTTGTATGGCATAAACCTCAAAGAACTTCTTGCATGGAACGATGCTAGCTCCAGCTCCTTTGGGCTCGAACTTGGACTGAATCTTGGCACCTGGATTTTAGAAGTGGAAAAGCTAGGGGATGGGGGGAGGGGCAGGGGAGTGAGAACTGTCATTCCAAGTCTGCCGATTTTTTTTTCCTCTACAAAGACATGGAAATAGATTTGGGACAAACGACTCCTTTGTTCTTGAAATTTTGTTATATAAATATACAGCAAAGACTGTATGGTATACACAATTAACAATAAAAGGGTTTGTTTAATTGTATAAATGATTGCTTACTTGGTAGACAGGAGTTCTATACCCAAGATTTCCCCCACCCTCAAGAGGGATTGTCATCCTAGGGATGGACTCCTCCACACCCTGGTGTGGCTGCATCCCTCAGGAGTGTAAATTAATGTTGTTGCTGATAAAAGATAAAGACCTGGGGCCAGAGGTTGAAGAACTGTTTCCAGAATGTACATTTTGAGCCCTGGGCAGGAGCAACACAGCTCTGAGCTCCAGATGGTGAAATGTCATGTGGAGTTGGGAGGCAGCTCCCTTGCCCAGAATCTTTCATCAGCTACCCCCCTGGGTACTGCTGCCAGTGTTTAGAACCTCAGAACTAGAAGCAGCACTTACTGACACACCTCTTTCTCTTCCTCCCTCCCTCTTTTTTCTTACTCCCCCCCACCCAACACATCTGGTGGTGTTATTACTTCCTATTGAAAGCAGGCCTAGAGGGCAGGACAACTAGCACCGATTTTCACGTACTTCTAACTGTATTACCCAAAAACAGGGTCTTCCTTGCCAGCTACTTCAGTACCAATCCTGGTGAGATGGTCCGAGAAGGGTCACAGGGTCTACATAGCCTACAAACAAGCATCCTTGGGGATCTGGTCGGAGCCACGCCCCAGGGTTTGATACTCATCAGCAGAAAGCACAGGGCCTGCTAATGGTCTGCCCGAAGCACTTGGCAGCTAAGAACTATAGCACTCGCATTAAGTGAGATCTACAGCCAGCTCTTCTCGTGAGCAACGGCTTCAGAGCCTCACCTGGGCGGCTGCTCTCAGACAAGCCCTTAAGGAAGGGAAGAATCTAGCATCTGTTAAATGTGTGCACTAAGGAGCGCACAAGAATACTTGTGAATAAAGAAATTGATGAAAATCTAGTTTTGTTTAGTGAGATATACTCTCACTACATAGCCTTACTGTGCTAGAATTTAATATGTAGCCCAGACTGGCCATGCAATCTCAGCGAGCCGCCTGCCTCTGCCTCCAAGTGCTTCATTAAAGGTGTGGGCCACCACACCCAGTATGATAAACTTTTAATATAAAAAAACAACACAGCAGTGCTATGGCAGGAGGGGATCAAGTCTCAAGTTAAGCCCCAGCTTGGGTCATTGGCTCATGTGTATTAACACCTTGTCCATGGTTAGTGGTGCAGTCTGTGAAGGTGTAGATGGTGCTCTCTGGGGAGGTGTAGATGGTGCTGTCTGGGGAGGTGGAGATGGTGGTGCTGTCTGGGGAGGTGGAGATGGTGCTGTCTGGGGAGGTGGAGATGGTGCTGTCTGGGGAGGTGTAGATGGTGGTACTGTCTGGGGAGGTGGAGATGGTGGAGGCTTGCTGGAGACAGTACATCACTGAAATGGGGCTTTGGGAGTTTATAGTCTTGACTCACCTTCTAGTCCTCTGTCTGCTCTGTGTTTACAGTCGAAATTATGATCACTCAGTAACCAGCTCCTGCCATTATTGCTGTCATACCTCCTTACTACAATAGATTCGTACCCTCTGCAACCATAAACACAGTAAAAGCCTTTCTTCCATAGATAGCTTTTGGTCAGTGTTTTAGCACAGCACCTTAAAGTAACAAATACAACTACATATCAAGACCTTGCCTCATTTTTTTTTCTTTTCAGGAAAACTAACTTGAAAAGAGAGAGAGAAATAGCAAACATTATTACCCATAGGGGTAATGTTGTTATCAGGTAACCAGATAGAACACTGAACTAGGACGTCCTGCTTGTCATATATGTGCTGACAGTTGGAGGCCTTGAGGGGGCTAAAATCTGCGCTGTGAGGGAGGCCCATCTTCCATAACATGCCCTGTATACACATGGACTTCCTAGGATGAGGTTGACAACTGTGGAAATAACAGAAGGGATATTGACACAGAGCATGCCCCATATATGCCTGGACTTCCTAGGACCAGGTTGATGACTGGGATATGAAGTCAATCTTTCTCTGTAATGCCAGCCCCAAATCAAGACACAAAGACTTAATTAATTAATTCTGAAAGCCTGGCCTAAGCTTAGGTTTGTTTTAACTAGCTTTCACAATTTAAATTAACCCATTTCTGTTAATCGACATGCTGCCACTTGGCTCGTGGTTTACACCCCTCCCCTTGCATATCCTGCTTCCTCTGGGTCTCCTCTGGTGTCTGCCCCATGCCTAGGTTCATCTCCTCTTCTTTTCTCTCTGCCTGGCTATCCTGACTAACCTCTTCCTGCCTAGTTATTGGTCATTCCGCTCTTTATTAAACCCATCAGAAGGCGCCTTGGCAAAGACACACCTTCACAATGTACAAAAAGATCATTACGCGACAGAGCTAGGTTGTGGAAATAACAAAAGGTCTATTGGCAACCGACCTGCAAGGAGACAGCAGTTATAAGCTACAAATGAAGCAAGTTTCCTGCCATTCTCCTCCTCTGCTACTTAATTTGGCTGGATATCTAGAACCACTGTGTCATGAACCAGTGATGGACTGGTTAGCACTGTCAGGAGTATAAAGACGTAAAAGAAATAAACTCGTGTATATGCTTTTCTTCTTCTTTTCCTTCTTCTTGCTGGGGATGGAACCCTGGACCTCATACATTGTTTTACAACATGCTACCACTGAACTTTACCCCAGCCCTCTACACCCATTTTCACTTATTTATGTGTTCGGAGTGTGTGCACATGTGTGTTTGGGTGTTCGTGGAGGCCAGAGGAGGGTGTTGGATGTCCTATTCGCACTCCCCACAGATTGCCTTGTCTCTCACCAAATCTGGAGCTATGTAGGAAGTGAGAAAGCCTCAGATGTCTTCTTCTTTCTGTCCCCAACCATGCTAGGGTTACAAACATCTGTGGCAGCACCTGAGTGCTGGTGTCTCAAACTTAGGTCTTTGTTCTTCTGCAGTAAGTACTTTTTCCTTTTGAACCACATATTTTGCTTTGTTTTTGTTTTTGTTTTGGAAGACAGGATTTCACTGTGTAGTTCTGGTTGTCCTGGAACTTGCTTTGTAGATAACGGGTGGGATTATGCTAGACGTGACCAGCTCACGATGCTCACAGAGGTTTCAGTTAATGACAGAACGTATCATAGAAAGTCTGACTCCATTCACTGTTCTTCATCCATGTTAGGTTGTTCTATACATTTTTAACTCTGATAGTAATTGTACACAGGGCCTTGGACATCTAGGCAAGTGTTCTCCCTCTGAGTTATATCCACAGCCTTCTGTGTGATTTCTCTGATCCCTCCTGAACATGTTTCTCCAAAAATACTACCTAGTATCATTTCCAATTTCTATGTTCAAATACCCTGACCAAGCAACTTAGGGGAGAAAGCATTTATTTTAGTTCATAATACCAGGTTAACAGTCCATTGTTGTATTTATTTAAGTTGCTCTATTATTAATAAAAACTTGGGTGTCAGATATTGAGGTGAAAATCTGATAGATCAAAGAAGTGGTAGAGAAGTGACTGGTTGACCCCTCTCTCCACATTTCCCTTACCAAAAAGGAAGGATCAAAAGCCCGAGAATCTCCAAGTCCCTCCTGACTCCTTCCTGTGCCTCTCTATCTGTATCTTGGATTCTCTATATTCTCTATGACTAATTTTTGTCAACTTGTCTCTGGCTCAGAGATATAACTCATGATACCCTGAAACTATGTTAATAAAGTGAACCTTGAATAAGGGGGCCAGTAATTGTACACAGGGCCTTGGATATAACTCAGAGGGAGAACACTTGCCTAGATGTCCAAGGCCCTGTGTACAATTACTGGCCCCCTTATTCAAGGTTCACTTTATTAACATAGTTTCAGGGTATCATGATGTGACTAAACATCCTACAGCATCCCATACAGGAGAAGTCAAGGTTTTGGGAACCTAAATCAGCTAGTCACATCCACAGTCAAGAGAGAGAGAGAGAATGAATTCATGCGTACATACACTCAACTCACTTTCTCTGTTCCTCTAGTCTGGGACCCAAATGCATGGCGTGGTGCTACCTACAACATGCAATGGGGAGATGACTGGTTCTTCTCACCTCAACTAAAGCATTCAAGACAGTTTCTCACAGACATTCCCATAGGCCAACCTAACCTAAACAACGCCTCACTGAGACCCACTTCCCTGGTGTGTCTCTATTGTTGCCTGTTGGCCACACTAACCATCACAAACACCCTTGCTAAAAAAAAAAAATTATCTCTCTGGTAGGACCCTTTCTCTACCAAGTGTTGGTGTTGGTGTATCCCCAGTGCAGAATAACCTGCTACCACGAGCCCTTCTGTCACAGTGACTTTGTGTGAATGCTTTATACATTAAGATGTATTGTCAGTTAGTTTGTGCTGTTTTGAGACAAGCTGTTATTCTGTAGCTCAGGTTGGCCTTGAACTCATAGCTGTTCTCCTGCCTCAGCTTTCCCAAGTGCTGGCATTACATTCATGAGACATCACAACCAACAAGCTCTTTTTATACCTGAATCAGAACTTCAGCTTCCTTGAGGTTTTGTTGGAAATGTTTCTCTATAAGATTGCTTAAAGCAGAAGCCTGTCCTAGAGTTATCAGTCTCCTTTGAGCATGTCTTGGATGTAGGAATCAATGGAGAGAGACATTTTCACCTGCAAGCTACAAGTGGTCTTTGTCTCACTGTATCTTTCACAGTTCTTGACAGCCAGACCAATTAATCATAGATTAATCTACCAAAACTGTGACTCCAAGTAAGCCTGTTTTCTCTATGAGCTGATTCTCTGTGAGCCTAAGATAATTGTGAAACTAACAGAAAGTTTATTAACATTCCACTTCATGGTCAAAGTAGCATACATTCAAAGTGCTCCTTCATTATTGGTGCTCTGAATGTGAAAATGGTTTCAAGTTGGCTTCTCTTTTACTGGGTACAAGGGACTGTACGATGCTAGATGCCAGAAAAGGACTAAAGACTATTCTCTTCCTATAGCAGGTTAAATGTGTTTGGGTATGTTTGCTTAAAATCCTTTCTATATAAACTGGTTTCCTGTTGGGATGCATGAAACTCTTCAATCTCTTGCTTCTTCCAAGATTTTTCCTGCCTAGATAATGCTCCTCTGGTATACAAGCTTGGCAGGCGTGGGAGGCAGTGAATAGCTTTGCTAGTCAAATCTTCTTAGGGTTACTCTGATCTTTGGTAGACCATTATTGTCCAGAGGAAAAAATATACACGTATGTGACATCTCTAGAAAGAAGGAAAAAGCATAGTAGTTCAATTCAATGGTATACTTTATTTTATTTATATATTTATTTTAAAAATAATTCTGTATTGACTCTGGTATTATAGGATGGATGACAAACTATGTGTTTCCTGTACCTGTGTCTCTTCTAAAACATTTTTGTACCATGATTAAGAAAAGAGGGGAGGGGTTGACTTGGCAACAGTAGTATAATTGCAGTCATTAAAATTGCTTATAGTAGATCCCTAATTATCATTCCATGCTAATAACATTATACATTATTATTAGCTGTGTGTCAAATTGACTTTTTGCAAATTCAGTGTACCTATTTCTGAAGTCTTGGTTGTCAAGATTTTCTTTTCAAGTTGCATAGTCATCTGTCCACAGTCATTTTAAAAAAGAAGAAAAAATGGAGAAAGTGCAATGATAGGTAGTCCTTTCCACTGGCGGGCATTAATTGTGTGGGATCCAATACCCTTTCTTTTAAGTACAAGAAACACTTAGAATCAAGGCACTTTACTGTCATCTTGAAATGTAACTCATTCCTGGCATGACCGTAATTGCAAAATCTCATCCTGAAAGACAACATAGCACATAGGAGAAATAAAAATAAATTAGTTCAACATGTATATGTGTGTGTATATTACATATGTAAAATGTTACAGATGCATGTAAAACTTTTGTAAATGCATGAGCACAATTAACAAGAGGGCACATCAAGTCAGTAGGTGTTTGTACATGCTTACGAAGAATAGGTTACAATTAGAAAAACACAAGGAAATATTCAGCTGAATAGTTTTGACCCTATTCTATTTGCTTGACTTTTGAAATCACCATGAAAAGAACATCAAATGCAAACTGATCAGAGCTATAGTAGAATTCAAATGCCTTGAAGAGTGTTGAATGTCAGTGGCAGGATTTTCCACAATGCAAAACAAATCTTGGTACAATTTAAAAGGAAAAATTATACAGTTTTCTCAAATTATGCCCAGTATTTGCATTCTTGAAAAAATTCCAAACATATTAAAAACCTCCTGGAAGTACTTTTGCTTATACGTAAAACGGTGTCAGGTTCCAGGCTCAGAAAATCACCAACAGTCCTTGCATCTCTTGAATATGCAAGGAGCTCTCTAGTGCAATGCAAGACAGAGCATTCTTTGTTGGGTGTAAAGCTGGAAAGCACTGGGTTGGGCCTGACCTCTATGAATGGCATAGAACACTGTGGTCACCGCCCAGGCTTTCTTCAAGACTGAGGAAAGCAGATCTGTGAATTGTCCAGCCTGAAGCCCCACAGAACACTCACACTTCAGAGAAGACTGAGGCTAGACCATCTGTCAGGGGTAGAAGCCTTGGGCCTTCCTGATGGGCCCTTGGTCTGTGTCCCTGGTGTGAATTTTCCTAGGAACAGGTCCTGGTTTAAAGGGTAGATCTTAGAAGGGTTGAAAGAAAAGAGTTTTGCTTCTAGAGCCAGGGGAGCTTAGGGACCTGGGCTTTGCGGAGGGCAGCGGGCTGTTAAAGAGAAACAAATGGCCTCTGGAAGACAGTGGCAGGCAAGCAACAGAGAACAAAGGCCTGCCACAGTAAAACGCAATCCAGACCATGAAAAGCTCTGTGGGCAATGCCCATGAAAGGCCTTGAGCCGACTCACCCTTCATGTTTCCAGTGGTGCTACCAAAACCCAGTGTCAAGTGTCACAGCTTAATCTTCGCAGTTATTTCGGGAAGCAGTGCAAGGGAAAAGATGTGGTCGCAGAGCTGAGGGTGTGCGAGCTGAGGGTGTGCGGCTTGTCAGACGAGGAGCCTGACACTCATCATGAGCAGACCTTAGCGCCAGGCGCTGCTACTTCAGACTTCCATATATGAATTCCCATTTTGCAACTACTGAAGCAACAGACTTATCATTGGCCCCTTTCATTTAGCACTCCTGAAGATCCCTTCCTTTCTTCCTCCCAACATATTTTTTGTTAATTATTTGGGACTTTCATACAATGCACTGGGACACGCTTGCTTCCTATTCCTCCCAGGTCTACCTGCCCACTCTTGTGCTCCTCCCCCCACCAGAAGAAAAATACTCCAAGTCTAATTTGTGTTGCCCATACACTCACTGGAGCATAGTCAAACTACCAGTGGCCAGTTCCTTAAAGGAAACTGAGCCCTTCCCCACCTGCACTGTGAAGAGCTACACTTCAGTATCTTTATCACAATTTTTAAGGACTCTCTTCAATAGCTTCTTGTCTAGACTGTTTATGGGGGGGGCATTGTCACAGAAGTCTTCAGTGTTTCTCATTCTCAGTTATGAGTCTGCGGCCATTGACATCAGCACCAAACAAATGAAGCTTCCTTGCCCATAGCAGCTGGTGGCAGCATGGTCAACAACATGATCTCCCCCGATCATGGACAGTCACCCGGTCTCCGGTTGCGCATGGGCCACAGACATCAACATGGTCTCTCCTTGATCATGGACATCCACATGGTCTCTGGTGACAGCATGGACCATGGCAATCAACATTGTCTCTGGTAGCAGCATGAACCACTGTCATTAACACGGTCTCTCCCTGATCATGGACACTCACATGGTCTCTGGTAGCAACATGGACCATGGCCATCAACATGGTCTCCTACAGCAGCCCTGATCATGGACATTAACATGGCCTCGGGTGGCAGCACAGATAACAGGAATCAGCAAGACCTCTGGCAGTAGCTGAAGTCCCCTTTCAAGCATATGTTCAACAGATAGCTTTTCCTTTCAACCTGAAGTTAATAATTGGGAGATTTAAAACCTCTTGGATCTCTCTCATTCAGCTCTTTGATAATTAATGAGAAGGAGAGGCAAAAGCACATTTAAGAGCAGCCAGTAACTTCTGACTTTGTTCTCAGACCTTAAACAATTTTGAGGGGGGAACAAAGATTAAATTGTGGGATTAAAAACCTAAATGGGGTCTGGGAAGATGGCTCAGTAAAATGCTTGCCGCATAAGCAGTGAAGATCAGAATTCAATATCCAAAAACCATATTAAAAAGGCAGACCAGATGGCACATACATGTAATTCCAGAACTGGAAGGTGGGGGGGGGGTAGGAGGATGCCCCAGGCTCAGAGGCTAGCCAGACAAAGCAATGAGTAAGGAATTAATAGTGGAGAAAAACTGAGAAGGACACCTGATATTGACCTCTGACCTCCCTGAACACATGACACATGTGTACATGTATATGCACACAGGTGCATCAGTCTATGCACACACATGAATGTATACATTCTCTTACACACATATACACCTGCATATGCACACAATCAAATGGACTTTTGAATAGAATATAAAAAAGATCAAGTATATGTAACAAGAGGAGCTAAGAAATAAAGATGGTCAAAAATATAGGAGGTGTTGAATAGAAATAAAAATTAGAAATTAAAGCAACAAAGAGATATCGAGTTTCGTCATTAGATTGGGGAGAATTTACAAAGTTAGCAGTGTCAGTTTTGTAGTAGATTCATGTTAAAAACAAACAGAAAAGTCAGGTGGTGGAGAAGCACACCATTAATCCCAGCACTCGTGAGGCAGAGGTAGGTGGATTTCTGTGAGTTCAAGACCAGCCTGGTCTACAAAGTGAGTACCAGGACAGAAAAACTCTGTCTCAAAAAAAAAAGGTATCACATGTTGAACATAAATCAGATAATTTGTACAAGTGGTCTAGGCTCAGTGAGCCACTGTTATTGACTGCAGCCCACCCTAAATCTAAGTTCCTAGAAACCATTGAAAAAACAATGCAATACACGGGCTTTAAATAAAACCCACTGTACACTTTCCATTTGGGAAACCCATTGTGCATCCCAGTCTGGCCTCAAACTTATGCTCCTCCCACCTCGGGCTCCTGAGTGTTGGGATTACAGGCATGCACACCAAGCCCAGTTCAAAAGCAGTTCTTTCTGTGAACGATTTGAGCTGGTTATATTAACCCTTCCTTGGCAAATACCTAAAGTTAGTGTCCAATAATGTTAATCAGAACATTGTTGCTAATGGTTAAAAAAAAAAAAAGCAAGCAGGAAGAGTTAAACTTTCATCAGTCGGTAAGTATTTATGAAATAAAAAGAATGTAGCTCTTTTAAATGAATGGTATAAATATGTATTTCTTGACATAGAATACCCAACTTTCTACTTCTCATCTCCATTTATATATAGAATTGCTAAACATTTATTAATTCTAAAAGTCATACCCCACCTCCATAAGTCAGCTCTACCCTATCCTGTGTTAGTTTTAGTCTATCCTTTTTTTTTTTTTTTTAGTTGCTCAGGTCAAAACAGTAGGCAAATTCTTGATTCCCTTTTTCATATACCACATCCAATTTATCAGCAAATCCTGTCATCCTCACCTTTTAAACAGATTCAGAATTTAACTGCTACTCACTATTCTCTTCGTAACTACTGCAGAATGAGAACGCCAATGTATAACAGCATTATCACACTTGAGTTCTGGTGTCCCTCCACATCTACCCTGTCCCATAAACTCTAGCTAGCTCTTCTACAGTTTTGCTTCTATTTCTTTCACAGATTTTAAATGCTTCCCTCAGATCATTGCTATCCCCACTTCCATCAGCAACTCTGTATTTCTAACTTCAGCTGAAACAAGATGTGGCTAGATGATTAAGTTTGATGGAATATGAGCAGAGATGAAGTGTGCAATTTAGGGTTCAGCTCCAATGCAAACCACTTGTCATGGAAACTATGAAACTATTGCTCCCTGTTCTTTAAGATGCCGTGGTCCTGTGAATTCACGTAGGGGAGGGACAACATCTAAAGTATAGAAGAAAATAGAATGTATGGAATCTCATCTCTGACTTGATGGACAGAGCTACACTATTAGAACTGAGGCAAATCTTACTTTACTTTCTTGGAACTACCTTTCTTTAAGTAACTCATACTGCACCATAGCTACTGCACATCATGCCCCTATCTCTTCTCAAAATAACAGCCCACAAAAGTCTTTCTTTTATTTCTTTTCTTTTCTCTTTTTGGCCCTGGAGATTGAACCAAGGGCTTCACACATACCGAGCATGTACTCTGGCACTATGCTGTACCTGCTGGTCTCTAAGAATCCAGCAAGATGGAAGCTGCATTGTGCTATATGCATATGGTGAGAAATAATCCTTGAGTGTTTAGTCATCTCATTTGGAGTAAAGGCCAAAGTCTTTATAAGACGAGGCCTTGTCTTTGTTCATCACTTGGCATGACTTCTGTTTCCACTGACCCTGCTCTGGCCAAAGAAGCCTATTTGGTGCTCTTTGGACATGCTAAGTACTCCACCGCCATAGGGTATCCCCTTTGGCCATTCTTTCGGCATGGGACTCTCTATATCCTGAGATCCACAAAGTTAACTCTTTTACCAACTTAGAGACTTTTTCAACTGTGCCTTTCTCAGTGGACTGTCCCCAGTTACCTTACACCCACTGCCTGGGTGATTTCCCTGTTTTCTCCATTGTCCCTTTTGCTTCTTAATGTATAATGTCACTTGATTAAAATACATTTATTTTTAACTTTCTTATTTATTAGTGTTCATGTTGTGTGCTTGCATATGCTCACACATCCATGTGGAAGTCAGAAAACAACTTTTGGGAGTCCGTTTTCTCCTTCCGCTGTGAGTTCTGGGGTCACACTCAGGCTGTCAGCCTTATGCAGCAACGGCTTGCACCCCGGCGCCATCTCACCAGCCTATAATTTATTAGGTTTTTATTAGGGGAAAGGGAACATAAAAAGGGGTAAGGGGATAGGGGAGACCGGCTTCTGGGGACAGGAGCAGCAGATGAGAAAAGAGAGGCAGAGAGAGAGAGAAAGAGGGAGGGGGAGACAGAGAGACAGTCAGAGAAGAAGGGGGAGAGAGGGAGGGAGGGGCACAAACAGAAAGACATAAAGAGAACATAGTGAAATAGTGAGTGTGCACAGGAGGTGCTCTTAGTGGCTGCAGCTGAGGACGTATCCTGTCAGGACCCCAAGGGCAGGCCAGTACAGATGCCTGAATACTAACATTCCTTCCTTCCAATGTTGTAATTTTAAAAAATTTTAACAAGAAACAGAATATTTTAAAATTTGCCTTTATAGGTTTCAGCAAAATATCCTTGACATCAAAATGTCAGTTTCAAGTGATTCTGTCAAAATAGTCTAAATGAATACAGAACTTTGGTTATAAATTCTTTGAGCTTCCATCAACTTAGATATACATTAAGGACATTTTACCTAACTTACAAGTTTATTCATAATGAGCTACAATTCAAGCAACATGGTATACATAAAACAGCACACTGCCCACTAAACACTAGGGGTTTTCTTTTTTGTTTTGTGGTACTTATTTTTATTTTGTTCTGCTTTTAATTTGTTTCTTTGACAGGGCCCCGTGTAGCCCAGGCTAGACCTGAAGTCCCTGTATAGTTAAGGATGACTGTGAGCTTGTGATCATCTTGCCTCCACCTACTAAGTGCTGGGATTACAGGATGCACCGTCATGCCCAATTTATGGAGTGTTGCTGATGGAAACCCAGGGTTTTGTTCATGCAAGGTAATCACTCTGCCAATGGAGGTGAATCCCAGCCCTGTTCAGTCTTGTCTTGGTACACAGAAACACAGGACAAGAGAAATAGTCCTTTTAATTAGCCGTGTGATTTATTGATTTCACTGAAGCTCTCTCTTCAACAGTCACTAATCTTCACTGAGCATTTACTATGTGTTGGGAGCTGCAGACCCTCAGACCCTGAACTTTCTATGACCTCTTGTGTGCTGGAGTAAACAACTCTTTTCCCTATGCTTGCAGCTGCTCTAAGCACAAAACCTTCATGTGTTCCTGATAACAAGGAAGTGGTTTCTGGTGGGCTTGCAATAGAAATTCCCTAGAGCTAGGGTGTGGCCACTAGTCAAGGAGAGCACTATATAAGCTGCCTTGGAACATAATAAAATTGGCATTCTTGCTTCAAGAGTGACCCATGTCTCTGTGTGTCCTTTATCCCCCAGACCCTTGCCTGACCACAGTTCCAGGTGGTGCAGGTGCCACAACTATGTAATAGAATTCAAGGAAGTGTCACTTAAGCCTCAAAATAACCTCTGAGATGGGGAACGATCTCTAAATTTTACAGATACAAAGAACAGAGAAGAAGAAAGGTGAGTGAATTACTCAAGATTTTATAGTAAGGATGTAGAAAATGTAGATTAAGATCCAGCCACTTTGACCTGAAGTTCTCATCCTTAGCCTGTCCACAACACAAATATGAAATTCTTCTACTTATAAAAACAGCATAAGTCAGGTTAAAAACCAATTCATATGCAGAATTACTTTAACTACTTTAATTGGTAAGTCTAACAAAAATAATCGTAGAATTACCCAAATAACTTTTGAAACATATCCAGAAATTCAAACCTCATCTGAGTAGATTTTCTACATGACAGTGCCCTGCATTAAGTAATTTCTGAAAATTCTGCTCTAAATTCTCAAAATGTATGTGTTTGTACTTTTTATAAGAATACCTAAAATTGTAAATTTTGAAATGAATTCATGTACTGATTATGATTTGACTAAGTCGGCAGAGAAAACTAACAACATTGTGAAAAAATTAAACAGCAGCTCTGCAAAGATGTGTCTGTTAGTAAAGTGCATGTTGCCACATGTAAGAGGATCAGACAGATCACACCAGCACCCAAGTCAAAAAGCTAGACACAGGGATGTGTGCCTGTGATCCAGGTATGAGCATCCTTGGTGCTTGCTGATTAGCCAGACTAAACAACCATCAGCTTGATGAGAGACTCTGTCTCAAAAATCATGGGAGAAGACATTGGATATGGAACTCTAGTCTACACACACACACACACACACACACACACGCACACTCATAATATTTATACACACTCACTCATGCACTCACACACACACAAATAAAGCAATCTATAGCAGAACAACAATATGAACATTTTTATATGTTGTAATGACATAGTAATAGTATTTACTATTTACATGCCTCTATTCTAAGTATAAAATTAATAGAAGAGTCACAAAATGTTAGTTTTAAAATCTAACCAAAATTATATAAACAATACGTACAATTATAATTTATATAGTTTATAAGAGTGCTATGTTTATTGCTAAATTATACTAGGAGAAAATTAAGCAATTTTTCAACAAGTAATTCTGTAAGTATTTGCATTTATCAGCACACAAAAATTAATTTCACTGAAATTTGATGGGCACCTACTATCTTCCTCCCAGCTATCTGAACGGCAGAAGTTGTAAGCAAATTCAGTAAAATAGATGATTCTTTTTAAGTGTTTATGAAATCAGTACAGAGGTGTTTGCTGAGTGAAGGACTGCATGGTGAGTGTGGACAGAGGAGAACAGAAGGAGCCTTTATATAATTACTTTTACAAAGTAAGGTGTTGTTGCCTCAGCCAGTAGGAGCAGAAATCACAGAGTATAAAAAGAGTAGATGATTTTGCACAGTTGTGCATTCTTTATCACCCTTAAAGATAAGTTTTAAGGAAAAGAAGTAATAAGTTGTTAGAGGCAACTGGGGTAATGCATGGAGGATCTCATCACCAATTGCAGCTAAGCTTTATCCAAGGTCAATGCAAAGATGTAGGAAGAGATGTTGGGAGATTTCATCAGCAAAGTAATATCATCTGGTATTTATTTCACTTCCACCATTCTGATGGAAGACCTTGTTTCCAATATGAAATATCTCTTTTGCTTGTAATAGTACATCTTGCATTAAAATCTATTTTGATATTGGAAAAAATGCCATGTCATTTTTTCTTTGGATACAGTTTGTATGATCCTTCCTACTGAGTCGCCTCATCCAGTCTTGATAAGAGGGTTTGTGGCTAGTCTTATTGTAACTTCCTGTGCCATGTTTGATATTGCTGGAAGGCCTGCTCTTTTTTTTTCTTTTCTTTTCTTTTTTTTTTCTTGAAGAGAAATGGAGGAGGAGTGGATCTGAGGAAGAGGGGAAGTAGGGGAGGAGGGGAGGGGGTGGAAACTGCAGAGGGGATGTAATATTTGAGAGAAGAATAAAATTCAAAATAATAAAATAAAAGGTTTATGGAGGCTGAAAATACAGCTGAGTGTTAAAGCTCTTGCCTATAATGTATGCAGCCAGTCTTTAGTCCAAGGCACCATAAATAAATACAAAATCAATCTCCCTTTGCAACATATTGTTAGAGACTTAAACTCTCCCTAACGATGTTAGTCTTGAGTTGGGATATGTGCTCATTTTTATTAATGTAATTTTTCTATTACAGTTTTTAAGCCACCTGTGCTATATTTTTTATTTCAATTTTTCTACTCCTTTGTATCAAGCAATTTTTAGTCATTATTTTCTCCTTTCCATCATCTGATCCTTAGTTACACATTTTTTAAGTGTTATTTGGTTTATGAGTTATTGTGCAGCAGTTTCATAGATATATGGCAGTTGACATTTTATTTTATTAACTTTCTCAGTTCTTGAAATTGAACATCAGGTTTTACACATGTTAGGCAAGTGCTCCACCACTGAGCTATATCCCCAGAATATTGACATTTTAGATAGAACAACTCTTTATCGGGATTAAGAACAGGTGATCTATAGGATTCTTAGCAACATATGTGGCTCCTATTTATTAGACATCACTAGCATCATCCCTATTCTGAACTTAAAATAACCAAAGAATATCTTAGGTTATTATCAAATACCCTCTTGGGAACAAGATCTTCCTTCTTGAGAACTCTGCTGTCCAATAGAGCAGCTAGTAGCCACTTGTGAGAACTTGCATGTGTCTATTCTAAATGGAGGTGGTGCTGGAAGAGAAAAACTAGAAATCAGACTTTAAAGATCAATACATGCTTAAAAAAACCAAAATTGAACAGAAACCATTAACTCTGTTATGTAATTCTCCATTCCTTATGTACTATTGCTGTCAAAAAAATTTAATTCTCTGTGATATAAATGCCACGAGATTGCTGTTATTTAGACATCTAATATTGCTCCACATATGACCCTCTCTGTTACTCTTTACTGTTCTTTGTATTTCCATGCACCCATCTCAAAGCATCTGTGTAACTGGAGAATGTGCTTCATTATTCATCCTCTGCATATCTACTAGAACACTAACTCGAGTTTACTTTTTTGAAAGTCTTTTCATGTAGATAGATGAATTTTTACTTCTGAATACTGTTTCAGTTTAGATTTGATGTGCCCCTAAAGGTTTGGGTATCCAGGCTTGGACTCACTGGTGCCACTATTAGGAGCTGGTGGAACATTATAGGAAGAAAACCAAATCATTATGGACTTGCCCTGGAGGGCCTTAGCTTGAAGTCCTCTGTCTCTGCTCCCAGGAGCTTCTCAGCATGCCCTGCCTGTCACAGGTCTCAGAGCCGGAGCCAGGGGTGAGTCAAGATGAACCTTTCTTACTTAAAGGTATTTATCCTGGGCATTCTGTCACAGGAGCAGAAAGCAGATTGATATGAATATACTTATGTAATTGTAGCCCCGAAGGAATGGAACGTATCTAGCACTACGATAACAATAATGAAACAAAACAAACACCACCAACCAAAAAATCCTCCATCTTGCCATTGAAAAATCTATCCTTAGCTTTATTAACCCTAAATTAATTTTGCCTGTGTTTGCTCCTCATGTAACATAATTCATAAAATACATTTTTTGTGCCTAGTTTCTCTGGACTTCCAGAAGCCTGATGCTATACTCTGCTCACTAATGCTCTCACTATTGGCATTTCCCCTTTGGTTTATCTCAATTTGGCTTCTCTACTTTGCCTGTTACCTTGGATCATCTCCCCAATCTACTGTCAGCATCTAAATACTGGGTCTGCCGTTGAGGGAAACCAGTGAAAACAGATCAGACTGAAGGAAATTCAGTCTTAAGGGGAAAAAACACATTGATTTTGAACATTTCAGAGGTATTTAAAACCGCAACTCCAAAAGAATGCCTCAACCATTGCTTTCTTTGTGTCAAAGAGCTAAACACCTAATATTTTTTTAACTGTGGAGATGTTCCTATGGGTGTTTATTGAATGATATGGGTTAAAGAATCCCAGGCCATGCCAAGATAAACCAATTATATATGCTTTATTATAAGGGGAAAACTCACGAGACAGGAACGGTAAGTCCAACCTCAGCTGTGAAATGCAGGAGCCACAGAGAAAGCAAACCCTGGGCCATCAGGCATTTTTCTCCAGATACCCAAAAGGTCACGCCCTAACCTGGTCCCACCTCTTAAAGATCATTGACTGACAGAGATTCCCCATCACCTGCCCCTTTTGTCTAAATAAGAGAGTTCCTTTTCTTTAGACAGAATCTATTTATTTATTTATTTATTTTTTATTATTACTTAAAAAATCCAAATTCTCACTCCCTCCCCTCCTCCCACTCCCCTCCCTCTCCCTCCACAGACCCTCCCTCCACCCCTCCAACCCTAGGACTATATAATGCAATATGATAATATATCCTAAACATTGTATCAATATACAAAATGTCTTAAACAGAGATAGAAATATGCATGCATATAATCTGACAAAGCAAATTTGCTTAGGTATACAAATATTGTAAAAAAATAACAAATATAATCTGAACTTGTATCAATATACAAGAAACTATACCAATGTGAATTGTCCATAAGTAATAGCTGACAAGTATTCAATCTATTACTCACTATTATTATTATTATTGGTGTGAATAAGTTCACACTAAATTATCTATTATCCATTCAATTTTTCCTCTTTTTTTTACATATCTGGGCTTACATAGTTTCCACCCCAACCCTCTACCTTATACAAGTAATAATCAACCCCTAAACACTGTCCCCAACTCTAAGGACAAACTTTGTTGGGAGAGGGGACATCGTCTTCCAAAACTGCTTCCAGCTGTCATGGAAGGGATGTTCTTTTTATGGGATCCTGTAAAAGTAAAGCGATGGTTAAGTTTCAAGATAATGTCTAGTATAGTTGCAAATGATTTCTGAATAGTCGATAGGATTTTTCCAAAGTTCTTATTGGAAGTTCTGAGCAGAACACTGTGAGAAGGTGCACCATGTCAGCAGCTGGTACTGAAAACTGGCCTTATAGCAGCACTATCAGCATCATGGTGTCAACTCAGCCAGGTGAAGTTGTTGTGGGGCCCCTCTTCTTCCTGGAAACATCAAAGATTACTGTAGGAAAAGGATTTGTAGGAAAATCTACTGTCCAGTGTGGAAAACGTAAACATTATTCATATAGACATACATTTAATGAAAAATATGATATAGACAAAATAGGCATGGAGAAAGTAAAATTTTTCCTAAATTCTTTGTTCTTTCTGTCCAATACCAGATGGCTCCTGACATTAAACAGAAACTCTGAATT
Source organism: Ondatra zibethicus (assembly GCA_004026605.1). NCBI lineage: Eukaryota > Metazoa > Chordata > Mammalia > Rodentia > Cricetidae > Ondatra > Ondatra zibethicus. The sequence continues at coordinate 117,586 of PVIU01004185.1, forward strand.
TTTCACTACACAACATGCTTGGATTTAGAGAAGGATAGCCATTATCCAACTCCAAAGCCAGCTCTCTCTCTCTCTCTCTCTCTATATATATATATATATATGAATATATATATATATATTCCTTTTTTCTCTCTCTCTCACTTGTCCTCATAAGTCATATTCCTTTTTTCTTGGTGATCCTTACTGGATAGTTATTTTTCCTCTTTCATCATCCAAACATCCAGGATCTCTTGACTTTTTGAAGGTGTGTATTTTCCTGTAAAGACAAGAACAGAACCCTGCCCCAAACCTATATGGTTTCCTTACCACATGTATGGCTGTCACTTTTCTGGATGAGCTGTCATTTCTCTTTCTCAAGAGGATTCTCTTTTTCAAAGCAAATCTTTATTGATTTTGATGGTATACATAGTTTTTCTTCTCCTGTGGAAACAAGAACAAAACCCCTTCCCCAATGTAGCACATCTCCTGGTTTTGATTGTGAGGTCAACACATCCTTGAAATACACTGATTTAATTAAGAAGTTTTTTCTATTATTCAATGTCTTTCTGCTGCTGTTGTTCCTTTCTCATTAGCATTAAGAAAATTCAAGGTTAATAAAGCATTATGCAATCTATTTCTGGGGGCGTTTTCCATCCCTTTCTGTTTGTTAAGCATATCCTTTATAATTTGGTTTGACCCTTCAATAACTGTAGGATTGTTTGGTATACCTGTAATATGCTTTATGCTATAATAAGCAAAAAACTGTTTCATTTTCTTAGATCATATGCTAGACCATTGTCTGTCTTTATTTGTTCAGGAATACCCATAAAGGCCATAACTTCTAATAATTGTGTGATTGCTGAATTAGCCTTTTCTGAGCTCAAGGCAATTGCCCATTGAAATCTTGAATAAGTGCCTATGGTATGGTGCACAGATTTTAAATTTACAAATTCTGTAAAGTGGAACACATCCATCTGCCAGATCTCATTCCTTTGTGTACCCTTTGGGTTACTCTCTGCAGGTAATGGTATTTGGTTATAGAAAGAGCAAGTAGGACATTTCTTTATAATCCCTTAGTGCCAATAGAATAGCATATAATTCTGCCTTTTGGACAAAATTATAAGGGTTTTGTTTCACCTTACTTAAATCTTCTGATTTGTAACCTGCCTTTCCTGATTTATTTGCATCAGTATAGAATGTATGGGCTCCAGTTATTGGTGTGTCCTGTACAATGCAGGCAAGGATCCAAGTAGTTCTCTATAAGGTTAATTCTATCACTTTTGGGATAATTGCTATTAATCTCTCCTAAAAAATTAGCACAAGCTCTTTGCCAAGGTTCATTGTCTTCCCATAATTTTTGAATTTCATTAGAAGTAAAAGGCACCATAATCTCTGCTGGGTCTATACCTGCTAATTGACAAAGTCTCAATTTTCCTTTTATAATTAATTCAGAGACTTTTCCACATAAATTTTTACTTGGTTTATGTGGTGAAAAGATTCATTCTGAGATAATATTTTTCCCTCTGCATTAAAATTCCTATAGGGGAAATTCTGGAAGGCAATATGACTAGAATACAATTAAGATTTGGATTCACCCTATCCACATGTGCCTCCTGTAATTTCTCTTCAATGATCATCAATTCCTTTCCTGCTTCAATTATTAATTTCCTGGGATTATTTAAGTATTTGTCACCATCTAAGGTTTTGTTTAAATGAATTATTAGATCAGATGTTATCACAACAGCCAGTCATAGACTGGAAATATCTCCTAACAGTCTTTGAAAATCATTAAGAGTCTGCATCAGTCTCTCCTAATTGTGCCTTTTGTGTTCTAACTTTCTATAAAACTATTTTGTAACCTATGTAATTGACAGAATCTCCTCTTTGAATCTTTTCATGAGAAATTTATAATCCCTATTTAGGCAAAACTTTCTTTGCTTCTTCAAACATTCTTTCTAAAGTATCTGCCCTTGAATTAGATGACAAAATGTCATCTGTGTAATGGTAGATTATAGACTTAGGAAATTGCTTACATATTATTTCCTATGGCTAACTGACAAAGTGTTGGCACTGGGTGAGGCTATTGAGCATTCTCTGTGGGAGTACGGGCCATTGGTATCTCCTAGTAGGCTGAGAATTATTATAAGTAGGCACTATAAAGGCAATTTTTTATCTATCCTTTTCTTGTAAAGGTATAGTGAAGAAACAACCCTTTAAATCAATAACTATGAAAAGCCATCCTTTTGGTAACAGAGAAGGCAGAGGAATTCCAGATTGTAGAGGGCCCATAGGTTGAATAACCTTGTTGATAGCTCTTAGATCTGTCACCATTCTCCATTATCCAGATTTCTTTTTAACAACAAATGTAGGGAAATTCCAAGGGCTGGTAGATTCTTCAATATGGTGAGCATCTAGTTGTTCCTGTACCAGCTGTGCTAAAGCCTGCAGCTTTTCTTCTGCTAAGGGCTACTGTTTAACCCATATTGGTTTCTCAGTTAACTATTTTAAAGACAGGGATATTAGTACCTCTGAAGGTTTGTCAGTTGCTTTGTGTTCTTGTACAGCCTGAATGGCTGGTGACCTTTGTCTATAACACCTTATAATATCTTCCCCAGAAACATAAGTTTTTGGAACTGCAGGAATGTTAACCTGGTTATTCCATTGCTGCAATAGGTTGCAAACCCATAAATTTACTGCAATATTAGCTACATATGGCCTCAGCCTTTCTATCTGTCCTTCTGGCCCTATGTGTTAAGCACATCTCATGCTTTGTTTCACTTGAGATAGGCTTCCAACTGATCATCTGCCTCTTGAAGAGGCCAATTCAGATGCCAAGATTCTGGAGTAATGATACTTACATCTACACCTGTGTCTATCAAGCCCTCAATAACAATGCCATTTATACATACTCTTAGCTTTGGTCTTTGGTCATTTATTGAAGTCTGCCAGAATATACATTTCCTATGTCCTGCTGCAGTGTTTGATTCATCCTCCATGTCTATTCCATCATCCAGACTAGTATGGTTTTTTACAGTAGACTATAGATTATTTTAATTTTCCTGGTGAGACATGTTCTCCACAGTAACTGGGCATGATTAGACTATGTTCAACATGGGGGCCTGCGAGAGGCCCCCCCAGGAGTTTCCCTATAGTATTGGGTTGCCTTGTCTGTCTTTTGTTGACCTACATTCACTGGTCCAATGTTGGCCTTTGCCACACCTCCTACATACACCCGAATGGTGAGTCCACCTATTCTTGCCATTCCCAGAGGAAATATTATTCCTAGAAATTCCTTGTATACAATCCCTTCTCAGATGTCCTATTCTACCACAATTAAAACATTTGGCATTTTGGTGTCTCCTTATGCCATTGGAAATTGCTTCTCCTACCCAAGCTTCAGTACTATAGTCAAATCTCTCAACATTCATTGTATGTAAGATCCATTCATCCATTGGTATTGATCTGACCTTTAAAGGCCCAAGAATCCTTTTGCATTCTAAGTTGGCATTTTCAAAAGCCAAAGATTCAATGAGTACACATCTAGCTTCTGGGTCTGTTACTTCTACTTGTACAGCCTTAGTTAATCTTTGTAAAAAGTCACTGAGTGTTCTTTCTGACCCTATTTAACCCTAATATATAATTCATTTTTCTTTCCTAGTTCCTGAATCCTGTCCCAAGCATTTAAAGCTGCTGTGCTACATAGGGACGGTGTGTTCATCATAAAGAGCCTGGTCCTGAGGATCAGAGTAATGCCCCTTGCCCAGAATTTGTTCTAGGGAAAACTCAAGTCCTTTTGCTTTTCCTTTTTGTTCTAAAATTTTTTGCTTCTTCTCTCCAATAACACTTCCAAAAGGCTGCCATTCACTTTCTAGGACCACTGAGATTAATTGAAGCCAATCTTGTGGGGTTGCCTTATTGCTTGAAGCCCACGTTTTTAACATTTCTCTAAGGAAGGATGAATGTATGCCATGATTAATTATTGCTTCTTTAATTTCTTTCAGATCACCCATACATATGGATTCCCATGTATTTTCTTTGACTACCTTAGGGTACTTGGTGACAGATGGTCTTTCTGAGGAGATCACTGGATAGGCAGTTAGAACTCTGGGTATGCTATCCTGGTGTTTAGTATGTACCGATGAGGCTAAATTCTGTCTTTGTACGTTTTATCCCTGATCATCACGATAAATTCCTCAATCTTTTCAAATCATTCTACCACTGCCTTTTGTAAAGTCTGGATTTCCTGTCTGGTGTTCTGTTCTAATGCCCTCATTGAGGATTCCAAGGTATGAAGTCTGTACAGTAAAGATAATGTCTCAACCTTGGACGTAATTTTTATAGTGTACATATTACTTTCCTGGAGAGACACTCTATCCATCAATCTATCATATTTGTTTAACAGATTCTGATGAATACATTCAACAGCACAAATTCTCTCAGACAATAAATCAGCACCCTCTGTCATTGTCTGGGTTTTATCTATCAAATTGGTCGTATCCTTCTCCAGAGTGCTGATTTTCCCTTTTAGCTGGTCATTACCAGTCTGTAAAGACTGTATCATTTCTAAAAGTGCCTCATTCTTGGCCCTGTTCTCAAACCATGTTTTTAAGGAGAAAATATGAAGGACAAAGCTAATTCCTAGAATTAGATATAGGGATGTAGAAGGCAAATCACATAAGCCTTGTATAATACTATTCATGATATAAGTAAAAAAGCTGTTGAACTCTTGTATTGTTAAATTATCTGCAATCTTGATGTTGTAAATTATAAATTTGACCTTTTAAATCTCAACTGTAAGTAGTTGAAATAGGTGCAATAACTGATACCAACCAGTAGCTGTTGCAATTGTAGCTGTGTGGCCGGCTTGAACAATTCAAATTGGTTTTAGTGCATTAGGTATTGAAAACTATGCTCTAATTAAAAGCAGTTATTCAGTGTAAATCACAGACTGTATGCTCCACGGAGATCCCTGACTGGTCAGCAGCAATGCAGGGACAGCAAGGCAGCAGCAAGACCAACAGAGACACTGGGGAAGTCCGTGACCTCCTTGAGCTTCAGCAGCGCTGGGAAAGCTCGACCCAGCAACAGCCCAACCAGCTGCGCAGTACTCTGGTGGCACAGGTGTCTGGGAACTCTGAGCTGCTCCGAGATGCTGCCAATGCTACCCACTACCAATGCTACCCACTACCAATGCTACCCACTACCAATGCTACCCACTACCAATGCTACCCACTACCAATGCTACCCACTACCAATGCTACCCACTACCAATGCTACCCACTACCAAGACCAGAGGCTGTTGCAGAGCAGCTGCTCAGGGTCCCAGCTCCGGGATGCCACCCGAATACCCAAATGGACCACTTGGAGCCTGGTGAAAGCTGGCTGTAGCCATGGGGGACCCAAATCCCCAAGCCCCAGGATTCAGCACCAACTGATGAATAAAGCAAGTTAAAAGAATCCCAGGCCATGCCAAGATAAACCAATTATATATGGTTTATTATAAGGGGAAAACTCACGAGATAGGAACAATGAGTCCAACCTCAGCTGTGGAGCACAGGAACCACAGAGAGAGTGAACCCTGAGCCACCTGGCATTTTTCTCTGGATACCCAAAAGGTCTCGCACTAACCTTGTCCCACCTCTCTCTCTTTTTTTTTTCCGAGACAGAGATTCATCATCAGGATTTCATTCCATTAGTGTAGCTACAGTGCCTTATTTATTCCTTCAAGAAAGTTGTATATTGTGGTGGCTTTGATGAGGAATGCGCCCCACATGCTCATGCATTTAAACACTTGGTCTGCTGCAGGTGCTGATTGGGGAGGTTATGGAGGTTTAGGACTTATAGCCTTGTTGAAGGAAGTACGTTGTGGAATATTATTTTAAAATGTGTTACAGCACCAGGAGTCCCTGTTCCTGTGCTGAGGAGATCGATCCAGGCGGATGAGTGTGTGCCCGCCAGGCCGGAAGGTCCCCGGAAGGGAGTGCAGAGCACCCCCAGCTTCTGCTGAAGGGGCTTCTTTGTCCCATACGACCCTGCCCTCCCCCCGCTGCAAGTTCGCCCTTTCCTCCGTGGGGTCCTTGGCCCACCACGAGTCCCTGTTCCTGTGCTGAGGAGATCAATCCAGAGGGGTGAGTGTGTGCCTGCCAGGCCGGAAGGTCCCTGGAAGGGAGTGCAGGGCACCTCCCGCTCCTGCTGCAGGGGCTTCTTTGTTCCACAAGACCCTGCCTCCCCCATGCCTGCCCTATTGTCTGCAAGGTCCTTGGCCCAGGAACAGATCCTACTCCTGCACTGAGGAAATCCAGCCAGATGGCACTCCTTTCCATCTTTGGGGTCCTTATATCCACCAGCACAACTGGCTCCAGTGCTGAGGAGCCCTAAGAGAGGGCAGACCAAGAAAATTCCCCAAGTACACAGTCAGTCACAGCAAAGATTGGATCAAGACGCCAAGACTCTTCTGGCTGCATTTGAAGGAAGAAATGGGCAGGTTCCAATGCAAGAATTCCTCCAACAACATGAAAAGCATCATGATAACACCAGAATCCAGTGATCACACAACAAGAAGACTTGAACACCCTATTCCAGAAGAAGTAGAAGAAATCGACTTTAAATGTAACATTATGAAAATAATAGAGGCCCTTAAACAGGATGTGAAAAACTTCTTTAAAGAAATGGAGAAGACAAACAAAAAGGTAGAAAAAAAGAATGAAGATCTCAAAGATATCCAAGAAAACCAAGAAAAAGCAATCAAACAGGTAATGGAAACAGTTCAAGAATTGAAAATTGAAATGGAGGTAATGAAGAAAACACAAACTGAGGAAAGGCTGGATATGGAAAATTGGGGTAAACTAACAGGAACTACAAAGACAAGTATAACCAACAGAATTCAAGAGATAGAAGAAAGAATCTCAGACACTGAAGATACTATAGAGGAAATAAACTCATTGATTAAAGAAAACAACAAATCCAACAGATTCTTAACACAAAACATCCAGGAAATCTGGGACACCATGGAAAGACCAAACCTAAGAATAATAGGGGTAGAAGAAGAAGAAAAATTACAGCTCAAAGGCCCAGAAAATATATTCAACAAAATTATAGAAGAAAACTTTCCCAACCTAAAGAAGGATATTCCTATGAAGGGACAAGAAGCATACAGAACACCAAATAGACTGGATCAAGAAAAACCATCCCCTCTGCATATAATAATCAAAACACAAAACATACAGAATGAAGAAAGAAATTTAAGAGCTGCAAAGGAAAAAGGACAAGTAACATATAAAGAAAAACCTATCAGAATTACACCTGACTTCTTAATGGCAACCATGAAAGCCAGAAGGTCTTGAATAGATGTGCTGCAGACACTAAGAGACCATGGATGCAAGCCCAGGCTACTATAGCTTGCATTCACCATCGATGGAGAAAACAAGATATTCCAGGACAAAAGCATATTTAAACAATACGTAGCCACAAACCCAGCCTAACAGCAAGTACTAGAAGGAAAACCACAAACCAAGGAAGCCAACAACACCCATAATAACACAGGTATCTGACAACCCTCCACCAGCACAACTCAAAGAAGGGAATCACACAAACACTTCCACCAAAAAAATAAAATAAAATAACCAGCGTTAACAACCACTGGTCATTAATATCACTTAATATCAATGGACTCAATTCACCTATAAAAAGGCACAGGTTAAGAGAATGGATACGAAAACAGGATCCAACATTCTGCTGTTTACAAGAAACACACCTCAACCTCAAAGACACTTCCTCAGAGTGAAGGGTTGGGAAAAGGTTTTCCAATCAAATGGACCTAAGAAACAAGTGGGTGTGGCTATACTAATATCTAACAAAATTGATTTCAAACTAAAATCTATCAGAAGAGATGGAGAAGGACACTTTATACTCATAACAGGAACAATTCATCAGGATGAAGTCTCAATCCTGAATATCTATGCCCCTAAAATAAAAGCACCCACATATGTAAAAGAAACATTACTAGGTCTCAAAGCACACATCAAACCCCACACTCTAATAGTAGGAGATTTCAACACTCCTCTCTCACCAATGGACAAGTCAACCAGACAGAAACTTAACAGAGAAATAAGAGAACTACAGAGGTAATGAACCAGATGGACTTAACAGACATCTATAGAACATTCCACCCAAACAGAAAAGAACATACCTTCTTCTCAGCATCTCATGGAACTTTCTCAAAAATTGATCATATAATTGGTAACAAAGCAAACATCCACAGATACAAAAAAAATTGTAGTAACCACCTGTGTACTATCGGATCGCCATGGAATAAAGTTAGAATTCAACAACAGTTCTACCCCTAGAAAGCCTACAAACTCATGGAAACTGAACAGTCAACTACTGAACCACCCCTGGGTCAAGGAACAACTAAAGAAAGAAATTAAAGTCTTCCTTGAATTCAACGAAAATAAAGAAACAACATACCCAAACCTATGGGACACTATGAAAGCAGTGCTAAGAGGAAAGTGCATAGCACTAAGTGCCCACATAAAGAAAACAGAGAAAGCACACATTAGAGACTTGACAGCACAGCTGAAAGCACTAGAAAAAAAAGGAAGCAGACTCACCCAGGAGGAGTAGAAGACTGGAAATAACCAAACTGAGGGCTGAAATCAACAAAATAGAAACACAGAAAACAATCCAAAGAATCAATGAAACAAAGAGCTGGTTCTTTGAGAAAATCAACAAGATTGACAAACTCCTATCCAAACTAATCAAATGGCAGAGAGAAAATATGCAAATGAACAAGATCAAAAATGAAAAGGGGACAAAAACCAAAGACACAGAGGAAATTCAGAGAATCATTTGATTTTACTACAAAAACTTGTATGCCACAAAATTAGAAAATGTAAAAGAAGTGAACATTTTTTTAGATAAGTACCATATACCAAAATTAAATCAAGACCAGGTGAACAACTTAAATAAACCTATAAGTCACTAGGAAATAGAAGCTGTCATCATAAACCTCCCTACCAAAAAAAGCCCAGGACCAGATGGTTTTAATGCAGAATTCTACCAGAACTTCCAAGAAGAGCTAATACGTATACTCCTTAATGTGTTTCACAAAATAGAAACAGAAGAGTCATTGCCAAACTCCTTTTATGAAGCTACAATTACCCTGATACCAAAACCACACAAAGACTCAACCAAGAAAGAGAATTACAGACCAATCTCACTCCTGAACATTGACGCAAAAGTTCTCAACAAAATACTGGCAAACTGAATCCAAGAACACATCAAAAAAATTATCCAATATGATCAAGTAGACTTCATCCCAGAGATACAGCGCTGGTTCAACATATGAAAATCTGTCAATGTAATCCATCATACAAATAAACTGAAAGAAAAAACCATATGATCATTTCACTAGATGCTGAAAAAGCATTTGACAAAATTCAACACCCCTTTATGATAAAGGTCTTGGAGAGATTAGGGATACAAGGTTCATACCTAAATATAATAAAAGTAATATATAGCAAGCTGACAGCTAACATCAAATTAAATAGAGAGAAACTTGAAGCCTTTCCACTAAAATCAGGAACAAGACAAGGCTGTCCACTCTTTCCATACCTCTTCAATATAGTGCTTGAAGTTCTAGCAATAGCAATAAAACAACATAAGGAGTTCAAGGGGATTCGAATTGGAAAGGAAGAAGTCAAACTTTCGTTATTTGCAGATGATATGATATGATATGATATGATATGATATGATATGATATGATATGAGACCCCAAAAACTCTACCAAAGAACTCCTACAGCTGATAAACACCTTCAGCAACGTGGCAGAATACAAGGTCAACTCCAAAAAATCGGTAGCCCTCCTATACACCAAGAATAAAGAAGCAGAGAGGGAAATCAGAGAGACATCACATTTCACGATAGCCACAAATAGCATAAAGTATCTTGGGGTAACTCTAACCAAGGAAGTGAAAGATCTATTTGACAAGAACTTTAAGGATTTGAAAAAAGAAATTGAAGAGGCTATCAGAAATTGGAAAGATCTCCCATGCTCTTGGATTGGGAGGATCAACATAGTAAAAATGGCAATTCTACCAAAGGCAATCTATAGATTCAATGCAATCCCCATCAAAGTCCCAACAAAATTCTTCACAGACCTTGAGAGAACAATAATCAACTTTATATGGAAAAACAAAAAACTCAGGATAGCCAAAACAATCCTATACAATAAAAGCACTTCTGGAGGCATTACCATCCCTGACTTCAAACACTATTACGGAGCTACAGTAATGAAAACAGCTTGGTATTGGCATAAAAACAGAGATGTTGACCAAAGGAATCAAATTGAAGACCCAGATATTAACCCACAAACCTATGAACACCTCATATTTGACAAAGAAGCTAAAATTATACAATGGAAGAAAGAAAGCATCTTTAACAAATGGTGCTGGCATAACTGGATGTCAACCTGTAGAAGAATGAAAATAGATCCATATCTATCACCATGCACAAAACTCAAGTCCAAATGGATTAAAGACTTCAATATAAATCTGACCACACTGAACCTGATAGAAGAGAAAGTGGGAAGTAGCCTGCAATACATGGGCACAGGAGACCACTTCCTATGTATAACCCCAGTGGCACAGACAATAAGAGCAACAATGAATAAATGGGACCTCCTGAAACTGAGAAGCTTCTGTAAAGCAAAGGACACTGTCATTAAGACAAAAAGGCATCCTACTGAATGGGAGAAGATCTTCACTAACCCCACATCAAACAAAGGTCTGATCTCCAAAAGATATAAAGAACTCAAGAAACTAGACATTAAAATTCTAAATAACCCAATTAAAAAACAGGGTAATGATCTGAACAGAGAATTCTCAACAGAAGAAGTTCAAACAGCCAAAAGATACTTAAGATCATGTTCAACTTCCTTAGCTATCAGGGAAATGCAAATCAAAACAACTTTGAGATACCATCTTACCTGTCAGAATGGCTGAAATCAAAAACACCAAGGATAGCCTATGCTGGAGAGTATGTATAGAAAGGGGAACACTCATCCGTTGCTGGTGGGAATGCAAACTTGTGCAACCACTTTGGAAATCAGTGTGGTGGTTTCTCAGGAAATTGGGAATCAATCTACCTCAGGATCCAGCAACACCACTCTTGGCAATATACCCAAGAGATGCCCAATCATACTACAAAAGCATTTGTTCAACTATGTTCAAAGCAGCACTATTTGTAATAGCCAGAACCTGGAAACAACTTAGGTGCCCCTCAATGGAAGAATGGATAAAGAAAGTGTGGAATATATACACATTAGAATACTACTCAGCAGTAAAAAAACATGACATCTTGAATTTTGCATGCAAATGGATGGAAATAGAAAACACTATCCTTAATGAAATAACCCAGACCCAAAAAGATGAATATGGTATGTACTCACTCATTAGTGGACTCTAGCCATAAACATAGGAAATTAAGCCTATAGTTCACAACCCTAGAGAAGCCAAATAGCAAGGTGAACCCAAATAAAAACATATATATATGCTCCTGGAAATTGGAAGCAAATAAGACAGTTGGGCAAATGTTGGGAGCACGGGGGGTTGGGGTAGAGGTGGGGATGGGATTGGGGGAAGAAGAGAGGGGAAAGGAGAAGGGAGAAGGGAGAAGGGAATGACTGGGGAGAGCTTGGAGGAGTGGGAGGGTGGAGATAGAGGAAGGGCAGATATTGGAGCAGGGAAGAAGATACCTACATTAAGGGAGCCATTTTAGGGTGGGCAAGAGACTGGGCTCTAGAGGGGATCCCAGGTGTCCACGGGGATGTCCCCAGCTAGGTTCTTGGACAACAGAGGAGCGGGTGCCTGAACTGGTCTTGTTCCATAGTCACACTGATAAATATCTTGAATATCACCATAGAAATTTCATTCGATGGATGGAGATAGAGACAGAGACCCACAGTCACATCAGAGCAATGGACTGAGCGCCCAAGTTCCAGTTGAAGAGCAGAAGGAGGGAGAAGATGAGCAAGGAAGTCAGGACCGCGAGGGGTTTGTCCACCCACTGAGACAGTGTGCCTGATCTAATGGGAGCTCACTAAATCCAGCTGTACCGGGACTGAATGGGCATGTGATCAAACCAGACTCTCTAAATGTGGCTGCCAATGGGGACGGACTGAGAAGCTGTCAATAATAGCACTGGGACCTATCTCTTCTGCATGTATTGGCTTTTTGGGACCCTAGTTTACTTGGATGCACACCTTCCTAGGCCAGGATTCTGTCCCCATTGGCAGCCACATTTAGAGAGGGGAGAGGGCCTTGGACTTCCCACAGGGCAGGTTACCCTGCCCTCTTTTAAGGATGGAGGGGGAGGGAGGAGGGTTAGTGGGGAAGTGGGAGGGGAATGGGACAAGGGGAGGAAGGGTCAATTTTTGAATGGAAAAATAAATGATTTTTTTAAAAAAAGAATACACAAATTTAAAAAGTGTTACATTTGTTTATGCTGTGGAATATTTGTTTAATGGTGCAAAGATATGTTGCATTCTTTTATGTTGCATTTGTTTAGCTCTGTGAAGCTGTGTTACTTTGCCTTTCTAAAACACCTGGTTGGTCTAATAAAGAGCTGAACAGCCAATAGCTAGGAGAAAGGATAGAAGGGCTGGCAGGCAGAAAGAATAAATGAAAGGAGAATTTGGGGGTGTGGGGCAGGGGAGAAGGATCAAGGAGCAAAAGAACAAGGAGAGGAGGTTGTCAGGGGCCAGTCACAGAGTAAAAGTGAAAGTAGGATATACAGAAGTAATAAAAGGAAAAAGGCCAAAGGCAAAAGGTAGATGGGATAATTGAAATAAAGGAAAGCTGGCAAGAAACAAGTCAAGCTAAGGTCAGGCATTCATAGGAAAGAATAAGCCCCTGTGTCTTTATTCGGGAGCTGGGTGGTGAGCCCCCAAAAGAGCAAAGAGTACAAACAACCAACTACAGAAGTATGTCACTGGGGGTAGGCTTTGAGGGTTTATAGCCCCACCCCACCCCACTTCCTGCTTGTTCTCTTTGCTTCCTGTGTGTCTGCATGAAAATGTAACCACCAAGCTCTTTGCTCCTGCAGCCATGCTTTGCCTTCCCAGCCATTGTGGACTCTCCCTTTGAACAATCAGCCAAAATAGACTTGTTGTATTATAAGTTGCTTTTGGTAATGATATTTTACCATAGCAGTAGTAAAGTAATGGGTGCACATACCAAACCATCCTTTTTGCTTATCATAGAGCTGAAAGTTCAATGCATATTGTTAATCCCAATGGTGAGAATAAGACCACTACCACAACCTGAGCCAAATTTGAAGTGAAAGGATCTAAAACTTAACCTCACAGACTCCATCTTGAAGGGCCTCCATCTTTTTTTTTCACATTTAATTTTTTATTATTGCATTATAAATAGTACCATTCAAAATTTCCACCTCCTCCGCTCCTCCCATTTCCCTCCCGCTTCCCCACTCCCCCTCCCCTTTTCCCCTCCAGTCCTAAGAGAGGGCAGGTTACCCTGCCCTGTGGGAAGCCCAAGGCCCTCTCGCCTCCATCCAGGCCTAGGAAGG